>JAGDYQ010000045.1:851989-869576 GCA_021962125.1 Bulinus truncatus
TTGTACTTCGTTCAGTTACGTATTGCTAAAGATCTTTTAGTCAGGTGACACATCCAAGTGGAGACCCGAATGTTAAGAAATGAAACGTCATGCCTGACTTATCACGGGGAAATGAATGGAAACATTTTCATTGTGAACTAAATCAACAATACACCGTACAAAAAAAAAAGTTGGGTTCTTTCACCTCCTGACCTTAATCATGTTGAATAGTTGTTTTTTTTTATTAAATGAGATGTTAGCAATATTGTTGAACTTTTTTTTCTTTTTTGCATTGAACTGTTGGTCATGTGTAGAAAGAACTAGTATGTTAGTGTCAGAGGGTAGTCTAACAATTTCATGGAGTGAAAAGTAACTGTTTTTTTTTAAAGCAGATGACAGAAGTTTTCACAGGGAATAGGCTAATAAAAAAAAACCAAGATATCTGTTAAATATACAAGATAATAAAACACAGTTCCATGTAAAGATCCGAATGGAAAAAAATCTTAAACAACTTGGGATCCAAACAATAATTTCATAGAAATTTACCATTTAAAATAGACCTTTGCTAAACATTTACAAAATCAATATTCTTCCGATCATACAATTATTAATTTATATGAATTACAACAAAATGTATGAGTACCACTCTTCTAAATGTTTTAATTTATATGAATTACAACAACATGTATGAGTACCAATCTTCTAAATGTTTTAATTTATATGAATTACAACAACATGTATGAGTACCAGTCTTCTAAATGTTTTAATTTATATGAATTACAACAAAGTGTATGAGTACCAATCTTCTAAATGTTTTAATTTATATGAATTACAACAAAATGTATGAGTACCAATCTTCTAAATGTTTTAATTTATACATGACAAATAATTTATTAGAAATATTTGAGAATTAGTATTAGCCTATTCTTTCGTGACATTTCTATCTTGAATACAATACATTGCTCTTAATATGTCTTAATCGTAATTATTCAACAGGAGATAGTGTATCGATTCCGATTGGATTGTGATTTGTACATTCGAACATTTAGGGACTTAAAAAAAACACATTTTAAAAAAGATTCACACTGTTCCCCCCACCCCCTCCAGAATTCAATTGTACCCCGTTCAAATATTCTATGTCTACATTGAATTCAAGATTATTTAATACATTGATTTTAAAATAAAATAATCATTTCAAATAGATATTGATTTGAAAATGAATATTTACTTCCAGTTATAAATATTTTTACATTAACAACTTCTTTTATCTGTCAACATCTCTTTTTTTTTTTTTTAACTTTAAGTAGTTTACAGTACATGACCATATGTCTATTAACAACTTGGCTATTAAATTCCGCCCTTGTCGGACCACTCAGTCCGCTATTGTTGGACAACTCAGTCCGCCCTTGTTGGACCACTCAGTCCGCCCTTGTTGGACCACTCAGTCCGCCCTTGTTGGACCAATAAGTCCGACCTTGTTGGACCACTCAGTCCGCACCACTCAGTCCGCCTTGTTGGACCACTCAGTCCACCCTTGTTGGACCACTCAGTCCGCCCTTGTTGAACCACTCAGTCCGCTATTGTTGGACCACTCAGTCCACCCTTGTTGGACCACTACGTCCGACCTTGTTGAACCACTCAGTCCGCTATTGTTGGCCACTCAGTCCACCCTTGTTGGACCGCTCAGTCCGCCCTTGTTGGACCGCTCAGTCCGCCCTTGTTGGACCATTCAGTCCACCCTTGTTGGACCGCTCAGTCCGCCCTTGTTGGACCACAACGTTCGCTCTTGTTGGACCATTCAGTCCACCCTTGTTGGACCGCTCAGTCCGCCCTTGTTTGACAACTCAGTCCGCCCTTGTTGGACTACTCAGCTCTTTTTGGTTCACTACGTCCGCCTTTGTAGGACCACCCAGTCCGCCCTTGTTTAACCACTACGTCCGCCCATGTTAGACCACTCAAGCCGTATGCTAGCGATCCAGTTTCGATCCATCTCAAGGACATTGTTTTATTTTTGTATACATTTTTTTTATAGTTTATCCTCTTGTTTTTTTTAATGAAAAGTAACAACAGCTAATTAAACCTCTGTGACAAATTTTCATTTTTTTTTATTGAAATAATAATTTATCCTTTAGGATGTTGTTTGGAAGAAAAACAACAAAGAATTAGATTTTTAATTTCGTTCATAACTTAAAAAATATATTTTGAAAATATGTATCATAGCTGAACAATAGTCAATCTCCATGCAAAGGCTGTGCAGGTACAGCTGGTCTAGAATATAAATAACCAACACCCCCGTCCCCCACCCCCTCCCTCAGCGGACCGTGGCGAAATCATTAAACGTTGACCGGTCTGTGGCGAAATCATTAAACGTTGACCGGTCTGTGGCGAAATCATTAAACGTTGACCGGTCTGTGGCGAAATCATTAAACGTTGACCGGTCTGTGGCGAAATCATTAAACGTTGACCGGTCTGTGGCGAAATCATTAAACGTTGACCGGTCTGTGGCGGAAATCATTAAACGTTGACCGGTCTGTGGCGAAATCATTAAACGTTGACCGGTCTGTGGCGAAATCATTAAACGTTGACCGGTCTGTGGCAAAATCATTAAACGTTGACCGGTCTGTGGCGAAATCATTAAACGTTGACCGGTCTGAGGCGAAATCATTAAACGTTGACCGGTCTGTGGCGAAATCATTAAACGTTGACCGGTCTGTGGCGAAATCATTAAACGTTGACCGGTCTGTGGCGGCAATCCATTGGGAACGTTGGACCGGTCTGTGGGCGAAATCATTAAACGTTGGACCGTCTGAGGTGAAAATCATTAAGCGTTGACCGGTCTGAGGTGAAATCGACAAAGCGTTGACCCGGTCTGTGGTGAAATCATTAAACGTTGACCGTCTGTATCGAAATCATTAAACGTTGGACCGGTCTGAGGTTAAATCATTAAACGTTGACCGGTCTGAGGTGAAATCATTAAACGTTTGACCGGGTCTCGTGGCCGAAAATCATTAAACGTTGACCGGTCTGAGGCGAAATCATTAAACGCTTGACCGGTTCAGTGGCGCTAAATCATTAAACGTTGGACCGGGTCTGTGGCGAAATCATTAAACGTTGACCGGTCTGTGGCGAAATCATTAAACGTTGACCGGTCTGAGGTGAAATCATTAAACGTTGACCGGTCTGTGGTGAAATCATTAAACGTTGACCGGTCTGTGGTGAAATCATTAAACGTTGACCGGTCTGCGGCGAGAAAAAGGTTGGGGACCACTGGTTTATATGATTTAAGAGACTTCATCTCATCATTACAGAGACTTCTCTCATCATTACAGAGACTTCATCTCATCATTACAGAGAAACTGTAATCATAAATAGTTCATTGGGGATAACTCTCTAATTATATACAGTCAAAAGCAAGGCAAAAGTTACATCTCAATAAATTCACTAATTTGTATAAAATGATTTTCTTTTAGGGGGAGGGAGGGAGGGGGGAACTAACTCGACGTGTAAAATAACAGCATTATGACGTCATACCTCATAAAACGATATGTTGAAATGCCGCCATTTTGGTTTTATACACAATGTGATGTAAACGAATATTTACCTTATTTACTTTCTAGACTGGATGCAAGCAGCTGATATCGTCATTACAGGACACAGACTTCCATGTATGAATATGTCACTTAAAATCAGAATACAAATGAATCATGTTTACAACACATTGCCTGAATTTTTTTACTCAATCAAAAAAAAATAGACGTTAATTAAACACTTGACGTTAATTTCAATTAGTGATAAATGTAGTCATGTCTCTGTCAGTCATATTTCACACACACTTTTTAAGATTTCATTCCCCGCGCATCAGCAGACGCGATGTTTCTTCAACGACCAACGCACCAATGAAAACAGATTTATTAAAGAACGCTGTACTCCCCTCCCAGCTCACAATGTATTGTGGGATTATTTGTCACAATTTTAGAAAAAAAATATATATTCATAACTTAACATCAGAAAGTCTTACATTCCTCATCACAACAACTGTAGGTAAGTTTATTAAAGTTAAATATGTAATATAAATATAATTGTTTAGTCATAACCATATGATTAGAGTAGTTTACCAGCAGGGAAATATGAGAGGCACTGTTAATTGAAGTATATATAGTGTCCACTTCTGTGTGTTGACATATGGTGTCCACATCTGTGTGTTGATATATAGTGTCCACTCGTGTATGTTGACATATAGTTTCCAGTAAAAATGTAAATGGTTATGTCACAATAACAATGTAAATGATTGCGTTAATTTATTCAGTTCATGTTTTGATGATTTTTTTGTTCTATTTCATTGATTTTTTTTCGGTTCGAATAGGGAAACGGGGTGAGGGGAAGAGAACAATTAAAACAGAAAGAGTTTTAATCATGAAAATAACAAAAACATACTAGTAACACATAACAGTAACCTTTTATGAACATATTGTCATACAAACTGTGAAATCGATTATGACTTTGTATTTATGTATCTTGTTTCATCTGATAGAAAGAAAAATACAAAAAAATGACCTAAGGATAAGCGACAGATAAAAGTCTAGAAAATTAAAAAAAATTGATGTAAACCTTTTCTATGGAGGACATTTTCTTCTTTCATTTTTCTTTCTTCTTTGCTCAGTTAAAAAAAAAACAACATTGTTATTTAATGAGCTCATTTTGAAGAATTATGCCTTGGCCTTTGACTCCCCACCCCCAAACATTATTTATATGAAGTTCACGACGCCATTTTGGTTGGCTGTCAACACAACGTATATACAAAGTATCAATACAACATATATACACAGTATCAACACAACGTATATGCAAAGTATCAAACAAACCTATTGTAAGGACATAGACAGACATAGATAGATCGACAGACATATTGTTAGATAGATAGATAGATTGATAGAT
This sequence comes from Bulinus truncatus, assembly GCA_021962125.1. Lineage (NCBI taxonomy): Eukaryota > Metazoa > Mollusca > Gastropoda > Planorbidae > Bulinus > Bulinus truncatus. The sequence goes on from JAGDYQ010000045.1 coordinate 856,904, forward strand.
AGATAGGCAGATAGATAGATAGATACATAGATACATAGATACATAGATAGACAATAAAGAATAGTGTCAATGTAAATGTTACAAGGAATTCCCTGTGATAGCGCACCGAATGAATTTGGTATTTAACAGAGGTGAACAAATAAAATGACACACAGACAGTTGATGAAAAAAGATATAGAGGATTGTCTTTCATACCTCCTGTTTTTTGTTAAGTTTGAGGAAGGTAGAGGAATTAGGACGGAACGAAGGAGTTCGGAAGAAGTGTTTTATTGTTTTGATGGAACAGACAAGTAGTATAATAATTTATCGTGATTTAATAGTTGATGTTCACTATTGGATAACTAGTACTTTAGATCATTCAATAAATTGATTTAAATGAATAAATGGAAGTGTTGTGAACGTGTATTAGTTGTGTGGGTAACGAATTAAATAGATAAATAAAGAGACCAATGTGCCGTCTCTGACAATTTGGTGTCAGAAGTTCAGGAAAACATTTAATTGTCCAAGAAGCCCCGCTAGTATCATTGTTCAGAAAATATTTAACATACTTCGAACAAAATGGAAGAATATTTGCTACCAGCAAACAGTTTGGTTTTACGGGTAAGGAACTACTGAAGCTTGTCGAGATACAGAGAGCAATACAGGAACGAGAGAAGCAGAGATTATTCCAAGCGGTACAAAAAGAAAAGGTCAGATAAAAACAAGAAAAAGAGAGACAAGGACGTGAAAAAGAGAGACAACGCCAAGCAGAAATACAGGAAAAACTATATGCAAAGTATCAACACAACCAATATGCAAAGTATGAACACAACCTATATGCAAAGTATCAACACAACCTATATGCAAAGTATCAACACAACCTATATGTAAAGTATCAACACAACCTATATGAAAAGTATCAACACAACCTATATACAAAGTATCAACACAACCTATATGCAAAATATCAACACAACCTATATGCAAAGTATCAACACAACCCATATACAAAGTATCAACACAACCAACCTATATGCAAAGTGTCAACACAACCTACCTATATACAAAGTATCAACACAACCTATATGCAAAGTATCAACACAACCCATATACAATACAACCTATATACAAAGTATCAACACAACCAACCTATTTGCAAAGTATCAACACAACCTATATACAAAGTATCAACACAACCTATATACAAATTATCAACACAACCTATATACAAAGTATCAACACAACCCATATACAAAGTATCAACACAACCAACCTATATGCAAAGTGTCAACACAACCTACCTATATACAAAGTATCAACACAACCTATATGCAAAGTATCAACACAACCCATATACAATACAACCTATATACAAAGTATCAACACAACCAACCTATTTGCAAAGTATCAACACAACCTATATACAAAGTATCAACACAACCTATATACAAATTATCAACACAACCTATATACAAAGTATTAACACAACCTATATACAAAGTATCAACACAACCCATATACAAAGTATCAACACAGCCTATATACAAAGTATCAACACAACCTATATACAAAGTATCAACACAACCTATATACAAAGTATCAACACAACCTATATACAAAGTATCAACACAACAAACCTATATGCAAAGTAAAACGTGGTGAAGCCGTAGGCTACTAATGTTACTACAAGTTAGACATAATTAAATTAACTAAAAAAATCAAAGCACCATATAAGAAATCGAACAATGTTTATAAAACGAGACAATTATTTGTATTACTAAGTGGGGTGACTAAATATTTTCAAACAATCCATCTCTCCCTTAGAGCACCCAAACATTCAAGTTCAAGGTTAGGACTGTAGGATATTTTTATTATATTTCTCGACTTTATTTTTATACAATCACCGATTTCTGTTTTATCCACTAATTCCGAATGTATTTCGACGTTACATTGAACTAATTCACTTAATGTAAGTCGACGTTATATTGAACTAATGCAAGGAATGTATGTCGACGTTATATTGAACTAATGCAATGAATGTAAGTCGACGTTACATTGAACTAATTCACTTAATGTAAGTCGACGTTATATTGAACTAATGCGAGGAATGTATGTCGACGTTATATTGAACTAATGCAATGAATGTAAGTCGACGTTACATTGAACTAATTCACTTAATGTAAGTCGACGTTATATTGAACTAATGCGAGGAATGTATGTCGACGTTATATTGAACTAATGCAATGAATGTATGTCGACGTTATATTGAACTAATGCGAGGAATGTATGTCGACGTTATATTGAACTAATGCAATGAATGTAAGTCGACGTTATATTGAACTAATGCGAGGAATGTATGTCGCCGTTATATTGAACTAATGCAATGAATGTATGTCGACGTTATATTGAACTAATGCAAGGAATGTATGTCGACGTTATATTGAACTAATGCAATGAATGTATGTCGACGTTATATTGAACTAAAGCAATGAATGTATGTCGACGTTATATTGAACTAATGCAATGAATGTATGTCGACGTTATATTGAACTAATGCAATGAATGTATGTCGACGTTATATTGAACTAATGCAAGGAATGTATGTCGACGTTATATTGAACTAATGCAATGAATGTATGTCGCCGTTACATTGAACTAAAGCAATGAATGTATGTCGCCGTTACATTGAACTAATGCACTGAATGTATGTCGCCGTTACATTGAACTAATGCACTGAATGTATGTCGCTGTTACATTGAACTAATGCACTGAATGTATGTCGCTGTTACATTGAACTAATGCACTGAATGTATGTCGCTGTTTCATTGAACTAATGCACTGAATGTATGTCGCTGTTACATTGAACTAATGCACTGAATTATGTCGACGTTGTATTAAACTATCGTACTGGAAATTTGTCGACGTTACACAAAGAAATAAAAAAAAAAAACATGTTTATTTCTGAATAAATCATTGTACTAAAACAGACTATTTCCTTGTACGATAGTACTGTTGATGTACCAAACTATAGTTACTAAGTTACAATTTCAAATTTACGACAATGCCAATATTGGATTCCGACGAATTGGTTGAGAAATCATACATTTGTTCGATGTTCTCCGATACCCGAAAAAATTAAAATATTTCGGTTTCTCGATTCTGCAGAATTTTCCGAAACTGTTAGATTTGATTCTGCGACTAAAATGAGTTTGATATTATGTTTGTGTACATTTATTTACATCACTGATGCAGCTGTGCTTAGACATGGGTCTCATTACACTGACTGATGCAGCTGTGCTTAGACATGGGTCTCATTGCACTGACTGATGCAGCTGTGCTTAGACATGGGTCTCATTACACTGAGTGATGCAGCTGTGCTTAGACATGGGTCTCATTACACTGACTGATGCAGCTGTGCTTAGACATGGGTCTCATTGCACTGACTGATGCAGCTGTGCTTAGACATGGGTCTCATTACACTGACTGATGCAACTGTGCTAAGACATGGGTCTCATTACACTGACTGATTCAGCTGTGCTTAGACATGGGTCTCATTACACTGACTGATTCAGCTGTGCTTAGACATGGGTCTCATTACACTGACTGATTCAGCTGTGCTAAGACATGGGTCTCATTGCACTGACTGATGCAGCTGTGCTAAGACATGGGTCTCATTACACTGACTGATTCAGCTGTGCTAAGACATGGGTCTCATTACACTGACTGATTCAGCTGTGCTTAGACATGGGTCTCATTGCACAGTCTGATTCAGCTGTGCTAAGACATGGGTCTCATTACACTGACTGATTCAGCTGTGCTTAGACATGGGTCTCATTACACTGACTGATTCAGCTGTGCTAAGACATGGGTCTCATTACAACGATAATGTCCTGTGTTTCTTTACCCTTTTTTTGTAACGCAGAATTCTATTTTCCTAAATTCTCACGCCCATCTGGAACTAATACACTTCATTCGATATTCACAACAAAATAGATCATTGAATGAAGCTTTATAAATTAAAGATATGCTTTTAGAAGGACCAAATAGAGTAATGGAGACACCTAATCACAACAGCTCCAGATAGTGCCATACTTTCAAGTTGTTCAGGAGTAAATATTAAATAGAATACGTCGAAGGGATAGAATTTCAAGAGACTATGGTTCATTTACAAATATTTATTTAAAAAAAAAAATTAGAGACTTCTACAACACTTTACTTTCTCAAATTACCAAATACCACCAATTACACCTCCCCACCACCATTTTTTTCACAATAAGCCTGAACCTTATGCTAGAAGAAGTAAACTATAGTGCATAGTGAAAATTGAATAGTGTATAGTGAATAGTGCATGGGTATATTGTATAGTGAAAAGTGTACAGTGCCTAGTGTATAGTGAATAGTGTTTAGTATATAGTGAATATTGTACAGTGTTTAGTGTATAGTTAATAGTGTATAGTGAACAGTGTATAGTTAATAGTGTATAGTGAATAGTGTTTAGTTAATAGTGTATGTTATACAGTTTACAGTGAATAGTGTATAGTGAATAGTGTATGGTTCGACAGAAGTGAATTCTGGGATATATTCTTTGTTCGCTAAACGAATTGCACCTATTGATCTTCTTATCTTGACTTATCCTGGGATAAATGATCAATTAGTGACTGAGTGATAACCAGCTTTCTCGAATTCCCTTGACTTTCATATTGCCCTGACTCTCGTATTCCCCCGACTCTTATATTCCCCTGACTTTCATATTCCCTAGACTTTGATATTCCCTTGACTTTCATATTCCCTTGACTTTCATATTCCCCTGATTCTCGTATTCCCCTGACTATCATATTCCCTTGACTATCATATTCTCTTGACTCATATTCTCTCGACTGTCATATTCTCTTGACTCTCAGGTTCCCCTGACTCTTGTATCTCCTTGACTCTCTTATTCTCTCGACTCTTGTATTTTGACACGGTACCATATTGCTCAATATCATAAGGCTCTTTGTGGATTGAAAAGATACAAAAAAGTCAGTTTTTGTTTTAAATTATTTCATATGTTTTCTTTCCTTCCACTTAATTTTGTTCAGTTGTTGCATCATGTCTATAGAATCTGTCATTGGTAGAAGACTCTTAATCAACTTCTCTGTCTGTTTGTTTGTTAGTGTGTGCAATTATAGGCTCGCTTACTGCTAACCAGGTGGCGTTAAAACTCTTACCTTTAGTTGTTTTGGTACTAGAACAATCTTTTCAAAGTACGGTACTCTTCTTCACTGAATTTTCAAATCTTGCAGAGATTAAAGCTTTAAGAAAAATTAATCGTAGATCTCAATTGATTCAACATTTTGTTGGAGTACTACATCGTTTCTAAATCGGTCACCGACTTGGCTCACTTATAAAATTAAACCACTTCTGTGAATGATGCCAGTCATGTCCATTATCTATTGGACCCCAACTTTTACTAAGCACATTGCAATATATATATATATATATATATCTTTATATATATATATATATATATATATATATATATATATATATATATATATATATATATATCACTCTTCTTCGACACCAGCAGCCTGCAAGAATATTTTTAGATTTGTGGAATTCCCGAATACGTAATAACAAGCATGACGCGTTTAATAACGCTCGACAACTGGCGTTGTTTTCTGATTTCTTTATAAAACCAGATTATTTTAATTTCTTATATTACGTTTTGTTCTTTTATTTAGTGAAATATATTAAGCAATAAATACGAGCACAATGGTGGTTGTACAATACTAACACATGTCTAGACAGCTCCAGTAATTTTAAAAACAGTATTATTGGGTCGTAATCATGTTTTTATATGCTCTTATTATGAAACTATTTCATTTATCATCGTCGCAGTAAATTCTGTATCCGTTTTACCGCGGAAAATGAGGAAATGCTGTACATAAAATAACATTAGAATGACAACTGATTATTGTAAAAAAAAAAAAACAGACAAAAATAAAACACATTTAATTATACAAATCTGTAATCAAGAAAATAAAAAACAAGTTGCTGGATGGTACCAGATAGTGAACATAAAGTCTACACATAATGGATCAAAGTTCAACTTTGCATACCATGTATGTCAGCCTGCAATTTTATTTGATTTCTAATTTAAAAAGATAATTACAGTAATTATATTGATTGATAAGACAGAGTATGCTACGATACGGTACGGCTAGTTGTACATATTTCGTATCTTGTGCAGACTCTTCCACTAGTATCATTAGTAAACAAAACATATAAAATGTGTGTCGTATGGAATTCATGCGTGGGCACTTTATATCAGCACGTCATTTTATATTACACCTCCACTTTATATTACACCTTCACTTTATATTACACCTTCACTTTATATTACACCTTCACTTTATATTACACCTCCACTTTATATTATACCTCCACTTTACGAAAGTTTTAAACTAAATTCTTTCTTTATGTCCATTTAATACATTTCATCAAAGAATGTTTTTTTCAATTCACACACAAATACTTGCAGAACTGATTGGGTTAAACAGTTTTCATTGACTGTTTAGCTTGAGTCACTCTGGCTGTTGGACAATTATTAAATTATTTGCTTTGTTTCCTGCATCCTGTTCCCCTATGCAACAGTCCGTGGAAAACTGTGAGTCTGTTGATTGATACAGAGGGAGTGGGTGGGGTGTACTAGGTGTATACCTCTGTTAGGGTATGTGTGCTAGTACAATCTATCTGGTCTAGTTGGACAATGCTATCATATCTATCTGGTCTAGTTGGACAATGCTATCAAATCTATCTGGTCTAGTTGGACAATGCTATCAAATCTATCTGGTCTAGTTGGACAATGCAACAAATCTATCTGGTCTAGTTGGACAATGCTATCAAATCTATCTGGTCTAGTTGGACAATGCAACAAATCTATCTGGTCAAGTTGGACAATGCTATGCTATCAAATCTATCTGGTCTAGTTGGACAATGCTATGCTATCAAATCTATCTATTTAGATTGGTGCCACCAAATGTAACTAGCACTGGCACTAACTAAGACTCTGCCCTTCTCTCTCGATTCCTTCTTCCCTTTCTTTCCCTGCCTCTCGTTCTTTGTGGCACTCTGCCTCTCTTCTTTCTCCCTTCATCTCATACTTTTTTCATCTATATATATAAAATAGCTGTCTCACGTCTGCGTTATATCGAAAGGAAGATTCAAATTGGGTCTTCCGGATGTCTCGATTTGATACATGCTTTTTACAAATCTACAGTTTTAAATAGTTACTGCTGCTTTTAACAAGTAACCCAAAGGCCAAAATGTGAAATAATTCCATTTAAATATTTGTTTATTTATTTTTCTGTATTTCTACAACATATTGCGTCATTAACTTAAAATAAAATGATAAAAAATTCGAATCTGCCAGAAACCAAAAATAACCTAGCCTATTGATCTAACCTAAGGGAATATAACTCTATGCAGAGGTTTTGTAGTGTACAGCTAGTAGTTAATATTTCACTAAGTGTTGCCCGATAGTCCTTGGAAACCAGTGACTTGGAACGGAGTCATTCATGCATGCTACAGAATTCAAAAGAAAACAATATTCATTCGCTCAAATAAGTGAAGCGTTTTAACCCAGACTAAGTTAACCCACATAATGGGTGCTGTTAGATTTAAGATAACCGTAACATGACACGTTGACGATACATGTTATTGTTAATAGAGTTACATTGCTTAACCTAAGACACAACATGAGGGGAAGTGGAATAGGTGAACACAGAACATTTCACGGTGTGTCTCTGTTTGTGTGTATATGTCTGTGTGTGTATGTCTGTGTGTGTCTGTATCTATGTATGTGTGTGTCTGGGTATGTGTGTGTATGTGTCTGTGTATGTGTGTGTATGTGTATGTGTATGTGTGTCTGTGTGTATGTGTGTGTGTCTGTGTCTGTGTGTGTATGTATGTGTGTCTGTGTGTGTCTGTGTATGTGTGTGTCTGTGTCTGTGTCTATGTGTGTCTCTCTGTGTGTATGGGTGTGTCTGTGTGTGTATATCTTTGTGTGTGTGTCTGTGTGTGTCTTTGTGTGTGAGTCTGTGTGTGTGTCTAAGTGTGTGGGTGGGGGCTGATACCACTGAGTAAGTAGAACAGTACAATCAGTGTTCAGAAAAGTATTTATGGAAACACCTTGGTGACTACAACACCAAAATGACTGGGACGATGTAAAAGAATGTCTGGCACTGCACATAATTTATTTGTATCAAAGTAAAAATATTAGATGGACATAATGAACATGTGGGAAGGGAGTGTAAAGTAATTGCATTATAAACATCAGATGAAATTATACAACATTTAATAAACACATTGTTAATAATTAACCATATCAATAACACATTTTAAATATATAATATTATAAACTTCATAAATATAATATGGAAATGAGAGCATTATATACAACGCATTGAAATAAACAACATTATAAATAACAAGTTGAAATAAACTAACATTATAAACAAGTCATGAAATTAACAACTTTATAAACAACAAATTGAGATAAACTAACATTATAAACAAGTTATGAAATTAACAACGTTATAAACAACAAATTGAGATAAACTAACATTATAAACAAGTTATGAAACTAACAACGTTATAACAACAAATTAAAAAAAAAAACAGCCTGGTAAACAACAGACTTAAACGGAAAGCCTGATAAGAAATACATTTAAATAAAAACACCATAAAACTAAAACTTATTGAATGAACAAAAACACAATAAAAGAAAAGCATTATGAGCTGCACCATAAACAAACAACAGAGCAACATGTACAAGTTGTAGGGTTTATGAGCCAATAAAACATCTAGTTCCATGTTATGTGTCAGTTGTATGGTCTGTAAAGATAAGGGACAGTATCGAGCGATTGTCAACAGTACTCTGGAGGGTATAAAACAGTGCATTAACTGGATAGGGTGGGGAGGGGATGAGGAGGCACTGATGTTAGTAGTGGTCAGTCCAAAGTTATTTGTCAAGTAAATTTTCTTTAAAGCTGTTTGGATTTATGGAGAGCGCTCAAACTCGGGAAAATATCTTGGCACTTTCAGGGGGATTGTTCTGGCTAGAAGTAGTAAACTCGTAGACTCTACCATACATGCATCAATTCCCGTTCTAACTGCACGACGGAGCTGTGTGTTTGGTCCAAAAAAAAAAAGGCTCAACAGCGGCCTGTCGTGTGTAGGACGAAAATCGTTGGTTTGACGCACCGTCATGCTGGTCTGTGGATACTCTAAATATCATTAACTAGTAGTTGCCCGTTGCATTCGCAACTAAAGATTTTATCTCAATAAAATGTTTAATATGAGAATAATCATGTCATAAACAGAAGCGTCTGCTAATTCGATTACAATCACAATCCATCAACGAAATTTTATAAAAGCTTAGCGTTGATATAATCCAGGGCAAAAAACTGCCAATCTAAAGGATTTTTGGTCTATTGCAAGTTTAAAAGACTTCTGGTCTTACTAACAATCGGTTCATTTACTATATGCTTAGCAATGTAATATTTACAACTGGCTGATTACTTGTCGAACGACTGGTGTACTTAATGTTTATGTACTTAATATTTCGATTTTGGACACCCTCCCCCACCTTAGGTACGGTACGTCTCTGTGTTCAGCTTTGATACATTTTTTTCAAAATAGTTTTTTTTTAAAGTTATGAAATAGTTAAAAATCTAATTAGTTGTATCTTCTTCTTACAACATCCTAAAGGATAAATTATTTCAATAAAAAAAAATGTCAAAGAGATCTAATTAGTTACTTTTCATTACAACAACCAAAAGGATAAATTCTAAAAACAAAAATGAAAAAAACATATGTCCCTGGATAGTCAGCACAGAAGGCAAGTCCCGAGTTACTTAGCCATTCGGCCAAACGCTTCACACTAAATAATAAAAAAATTAAATCTATTATTTAAAATAAATCGCTTGATTATTTTTTTCACTTCCACTTGACTTATTTTAAGCCTATAAAATCTTATTTTGTAACTTAAAAAAAAAATCAAAGCCCTATTTAATTAAAAAAAATGAAATATGATAATAGCTGAGAACTTAATTTGCATAGAAATTTACAGAATTTCTTTTTTTTTTAATATTATATTGACTTTTAAAAAGAACTTTATTTACGCTCGCTAGTGACCTAGTCTTATAAATTATAATTTATTTACGTTTGACGATGTTAAAATGCTATCTGTTGTTATAAAAACTAAACTAATTTGAATGATATTATATATTATTATTATTATTTAATATTTGGAACTTTTATATTTCATAATAAAAACCACAGAAACTATTTAAAACTGTAGATTTAAAAAAAAATATATATCGAATCGAGACACGGCCAGGACGCCTGTTTGAATTTTTGTTTTCGTTGGTCACGTGATTACTTTATCACTATTGTTTTATTTATTTCTGGAGGTCGTTTATTTATAGAACGTTTTCCCCACACACCGCGTCCCGCGACCCGGACAAGTTTAGCGCTTTACAAGTAGGATGATGGTGAGGAAAACATTGTTTCAAAACGAGGCTATCGCAATCTGTATAATATCTAATCTCTGCTATACACAATGTCCAAGCTAGACTTTATGCATAATGTATAAACTAAACTTCACACAAAGTGTCAAAACTAGACTTCACAAACAGTGTCTAGAATATACAGCAAAGTCTCCAATCTACATTTCACACATAATTTACTTTTTGCTTTATACACTTTGTCTTAACTAAACCTAACACTTTGTCAAAACGATAATTTTCCCCATAGTATGAATTATACTTCACTAATAGTTTCTAAACATTTTTCTGTTTTGTTTGTATTAGTTTCTAGAGCATTCATTCGAGATGTATGTCTAGTTCCGAATTTGAAGAGATCATGTGAACAAAAAAAAATGTTTATTGGGTTTATTCATTTTACCTGCTCACTAACAAAGTTCATTCTACCTACTCACTAACTAGGTTCATTATACCTACTCACTAACAAGGTTCTTTCTACCAACTCACTATCTAGGTTCTTTCTACCTACTCACTGACTAGGTTCATTCTACCTACTAACTAACTAGGTTCATTCTACATACTCACTAACAAGGTTCTTTCTACCAACTCACTAACTAGGTTCATTCTACCTACTAACCAACTAGGTTAATTCTACCTACTCACTAACTAGGTTCATTCTACCTACTCATTAACTAGGCTCATTCTACCTACTCACTAACTAGGCTCATTCTATCTACTCACTAACTAGGCTCGTTCTACCTACTCATAAACTAGGCACATTCTATCTACTCACTAACTAGGCTCGTTCTATCTACTCACTAACTAGGCACATTCTATCTACTCACTAACTAGGCTCATTCTATATACTCACTAACTAGGCTCATTCTATCTACTCACTAACTAGGCTAATTCAACCTACTCACTAACTAGGCTCATTCTATCTACTCACTAACTAGGCTCATTCTATCTACTCACTAACTAGGCTCATTCTATCTACTCACTAACTAGGCTCATTCTATCTACTCACTAACTAGGTTCATTCTACCTACTCACTAACTAGGTTCTTTCTATCTACTCACTAACTAGGCTCATTCTACCTACTCATAAACTAGGCACATTCAACCTACTCACTAACTAGGCTCATTCTATCTACTCACTAACTAGGCTCATTCTATCTACTCACTAACTAGGCTCATTCTATCTACTCACTAACTAGGCTCATTCTATCTACTCACTAACTAGGCTCATTCTATCTACTCACTAACTAGGCTCATTCTATCTACTCACTAACTAGGCTCATTCTATCTACTCACTAACTAGGCTCATTCTATCTACTCACTAACTAGGCTAATTCAACCTACTCACTAACTAGGCTCATTCTATCTACTCACTAACTAGGCTAATTCAACCTACTCACTAACTAGGCTCATTCTATCTACTCACTAACTAGGCTAATTCAACCTACTCACTAACTAGGCTCATTCTATCTACTCACTAACTAGGTAAGCACCTCATTAATTAAGAGGAAATATTCTAAAATTTTCATTTTTTTAAATTATTGTTTAGTTAAAGTACATACATGAAATATATTGAAAAATAGAACTGAAATAATCATTGATAGGTGTGGTTAGATATCTCCCCCCTCATGGACAGGTAAAGATTTTGATTCATTAATAACGTCAATATGAAGTGGGAGGTGCACTCAGATAGGGAATGTAAGATCAATTACAAACATGGACTAATGTAGTGATGGAGTATCTGTCCACTTATTCCTGACCAGTCAGTCATTACCCATCAGTCAATGCTCTACAGTACGTAAATATTTCAGCCTAACAGTACTTAAACAAAACTAAATTGAATTACATATGCATATATTACCAGAACTATAACTTGTGTGTACATATTTTCCCCATAAATATATCGTTGTATATACATATATTCACCAGAGATATAACTTTATACATATATATAATCACCATAACCTAACTTTGTGCATACTAGTTTCCATATAATTCTAACACTGTACATACTTTTGTCCACATAACTATAACATTGTACATACTATTCTCCACATAACGATAACATTGTACAAACAAATGTCCACATAACTAGCTTTGTACATAACTGTACACAACACTATAATTTAATACATACTATTGTACACA
>JAGDYQ010000045.1:870076-884606 GCA_021962125.1 Bulinus truncatus
GATGAAACAAATTATTGTAGCCAAAAATAATATTTGAAAATATGACACCTAATAATACATCAAGTAAAATCATATGTTAAATAGTTCCTCCAAAAAAATAATCCTCATTGCGGTATATTAACAACAACTTCAAAATCATATTCCTTCAATATTTTAATGGACTCCTTTCCAAACAGTTATTCATTTAATGTTTATGATGTTCTAACATGGCGTATTTAAAAGTAGAGACGTGAAAGAAGTTTGTGTTAAGCAAAACGCTACCTGTTTACTAGTATATTTACTGTTTTACACAGTATAAGTACAATTAACTTAAGAAAAAATACGGACCCGGCAGCGCATAACCAGTGAATCTCTACGGCCTTTGGGGCTGCCCTATTTTTAAAGAGTAATTGACGCTTTTCCCAAGTTTGGTCCCGAGTAGAAAGAATCGTTGTGTAGCTTAATGACCTTCACTGGAAACATAGTATTTCATCAATGTTGAGGTTGCAGACGCAGAAAACATTAGGGCTTAAAAAAGAAAGAGATATCAGCTTTTCAAATAGAATTCTTGTGAAGCCAATGCTGAAACCATGATTTTAGGCATCTTGGAGCCACTACATTTTGACATATGAGATAATGTACTTAATATTGAAGTTTAAAATATTTTGGGGTCTCTGAACAAATTCCCTCCCACAATCTCTCTGTGAAGCCCCCATCATAAATGATTAGTTTGCATTGTAAACGTTGTGTATGGCGCTATTCAAACAACTCCAGATATTCACTTGGTCCATGCATGTAATAGTCGTAAAAAATAAAAAAAAAAGGACGTATGGTAAGGTTAGAAAATAAGGAAATAATTGTACATTGAAATAGACATATTTAGAAATAATAACAATTTCAACAATATAAATATTACTGGTATTTTTAGCTATCCATAATTTTATTTAAAAATTGAGATTAGGAACACAAATATAAGAGTTAATTGAACGATTTCTGGAATATTTTATTGACTCTTTCATTTGTTAAATAAAATTGAACACCATAGATTACGTTACTGCAGGACAGTGATAGTCTTGGAATCACTTTGTTAAAAATTTGTTTCTATGGGAGTATCACATTTATTTGGCAAGATTTTCGAGGTGTTACTTTGCCCTGGCAATGATTGAGGCGCGGTCGAAAATAGTATTACATATTGTGGATTGCTACTTGGTATTCGACGATCTATCGTCGTGTATGTAAGTGTCTGGTGTTTTGTCACTCCTGCAATCAAACATACGGCTGGTCCAATGTCATCTGGTAGCCATGTAGGAGACTTACTTATTAGCCAGTTGGTATTTTCGATTATGCATGTCAAGAAGAATAGTAAATGTTTGTTTACTCCTTGAATTGTTCCATGCCGTTACCTTGGATGAATTGCTTATGCCGCCATGTTGTAGATGACAGACGGAAGTCGCGATGACAGACAGAAGGTAGTTATACAGACATAGACGGAAACCGGAACATTAGACTAAATTTGTAATATAGATATCTTTGCAGCCGCTTACTGGGGGAACCTTGACTAAAAGTAAATTATAAATATGTATGACACACTACAAACAAGTGTTAACTGTTTCCAGGTAGTCATGTACGCATTAGCAAAAAAATATTAACTAACATCTATATGTACTGAATAGTGTAGCGTGAAGGTTATATTAAAAGAATCTTAAGCTGTGTTGAGCAAGTATAAAAAAAAATACACAAAACAGGTAATATGGAGACTGGCATGGCCTGAATGAAAAAAAAAATCTTACATCAAAATAACACTATGTTGTGCTGGGGGAAGGGGGAAAGATTGAGGCAGACAGAAAGTGAACCAAAAATAAAAAGCAATGCAAATTAAAACAGCCCCCCCCCCCCGAAAATATGTTCGTTAGAATCTGAATGAAAAAAAAATTCTGATCTTAAAAATGATATTAAAATATATCTAACGAATAAAGAGAAAATAAGGTCTGGCAGCTTAAGGCATCCAAAGAATTAACTAAAAATCTGTAAACAGTAATCAAAGAATCCAAGCTGCTAAAAGGTACCAGATAGTGACAATAAAGTCTGCAAATGATGTCAAAGTTCTACTTTGCATAGTATATATTTTCTCCAAATATGTCAGCCTGTTATTTTGTTTGTGTACTTATTTAAAAAAAAATAATTACAGTAATTATATTGATTGATAAGACGGCGTATGCTACGTCGCGAGACGACTAGTATTTAAAAAATGAACACCCTCGTCATACATCTCCGCCTCTCCACGCATGCGCACGCATTCAAACAAAAAATGTGGTATTATTACGTAAGTGTGATTTGGCCAAGGTCACATCAGTCATTTCCAGATAAAAACATTATAAATTATAACTA
The DNA here is from genome assembly GCA_021962125.1 of Bulinus truncatus. NCBI lineage: Eukaryota > Metazoa > Mollusca > Gastropoda > Planorbidae > Bulinus > Bulinus truncatus. The sequence continues at coordinate 872,444 of JAGDYQ010000045.1, forward strand.
TTCAATGACCTAAAAATATCCATTGTTCTTCACCGGAGATCAAACCAGTGACCCTCTGGTCGACGGTCGAGTGCTTCACCACACAACCATCCGTCCCCTCTGAAAGACACAGTGTGTGATTGAAATCCATGTACGGACGAGATGAAATATCTTAGATCCTATAAACCAGCGATGAGACGGTATTTATTATGCCCTTCTTTCATCCCCACCATAGCCCAATAGAGCAATGACCATGGAGGCACCACGGGAGATATAGGGGGATTAATGCGAAGACATGAAAAATTTCCTTGGTCCTCACAAGAGATCGAACCAGGTAACTTCAAGTCGACAGTCGAGCGTGTTAAGTCCCTGAAAGGATGATTTGAAATCTCTTAGATCCTATAAACCACTAATTGGGCGGTTTTAATGGTGCCCTTCTTTCATCCCCACCATGCCCGATAATACAATGGCCATGGAGGAAGCATCACGGGATATATATATATCGAGAACTTGAGCCAAGACCTGAAAAATTCCTTGGTTCTCACCGGAGATCGAACCAGGCACCTTTATGTCGACAGTCGAGAGCTTTACCGCACGACCGACCATCCGTAGACATGATCAAATTTTTAAACTACGCACGCAAGCAAAAATGTCATGTAAAACGTAGGCTACATGTCGCTCAACTGCTTTATGTACCCGGTCAAACCTTGTTCATCTCCCCCTCCACGACCTGTGTTACCATGGTGACAAGTATTACGTATACATCGAATTAGCGCTTACAAATTATGTAAATGAATTATATAATACATAAAAAAAAATGCTGTGATCTATTTCTCTTATGATGAAAAGAATTCAGTAAATTAATAATGTAGACATACGAGAATGACACCGGAAGTAAATATTTCAGTGTATCTATTTAATTAGCCTTTTGTGTATAAGCTATCTCCTAGTTTTTGTCAAACCCTAATTTGGAGTTAATTGGCCGGATCTCTCTCTCTCTCTCTCTCTCTCTCTCTCTCTCTCTATCTCTCTCTCTCCTCCCCACTCTCTCTTTCTCTCTCTCTCGCTCTATCTCTCTTTCTCTCACTCTCCTCCCCTCTCTCTCTTTCTCTCTCTCTCTTTCTCTCTCTCTCTCTCTCTCTCTCGCTCGCTCTCTCTCTCTCTCTCTCTCTCAATATTGCAAAATATTGACCACAATTCACCTTTAAAAATGAATGATGATATTAAAATAGAAAATAAAAATTACACTGAAGTAGTTGAAAGAGAATTTATGGGTTTTGCATAGACGTCTATGGAGTGAGTTTAATATTAAGGTGAATAGAAGAATAAATAAATCATATTTTATATTAATTTATATTTTTTGGAAGTGTATCGCTTTTTAATAAAAAAGTACATTATTGGCTGTCTAATAGTGTAGCACAATAATGTTTTGTTATTCAAGTGCATTAAAAAGAACTACCTCTAACTGATTAATATATAAAACAAAAATGAATTTATTAACAACTTCATCAATTTAAGCAAATGCATTATTAAAAAAAACAAAAACTCAAAGATAGATTGCTAGTAAAGTAAAAAAAACGGTCCGACCTTAATAAAGCTAAATTACATTATTTTCAATGACATTGCTGATTGGAGTATTAGGGGATGCTCTCGCTTAGCTAACAATTGTAAGAGATAAAAAATATAAAGAGATATGACGGCGAACTGAATTAAGAATTGATTTTTTTTTTTTGTGTTGACAACTAATGTATATTAGCATAATGTTTGATGATAGACAGGGCGGGATTCATATATATATATATATAGGCCGACTAGGCCTTTATTCTGCCTCTACCCCCTGCCCCCCCCACCTCCAAGCCCCTGACCCCGCTGCGACATAAGGTGATCCCCAAAATGTTAGTAAAATAGTGTTCCCTCTCTAGCCCTAACTAGCCTTCGGGGGCAGCATGAAGCGTAGAAATTCATCTGTTTCTATAACTCTCGGCATATGAAGGATCATGTGAAATAGCACAACGCCTTAGCCGCCTTTACTTCCTCAACTTACGTCAGGCAAATCCACTTAAAGCCGGGTGGACTTGTGGGACGACTTTGCACCTAATTTCACCTGGAAAAATTCCATGGGCCTCACCGAGGATCGAACCCGGGACTCTCAGGTCGACAGTCGAGTATCTACACCACTCGGCCATCCGTCCTTATAAAAAATGTTGAGTAGTATACAAAAATTAGAAAAAATAAAACTTAGCAATATATTTTTTTTTTCAAGATGTGGCCTTAAATTTTATTTTTTGCCTAGTGCCCCTAAAAATTGTAAATCCGGCTCTGCTAAAAGAGTATGTTTGCTATCACCACATTTCGGACACGAACAAGAAAGGAAAAAAAAAAAAGAAATAAATTATAATTTGTTTTAAAAAGTTTCTACATACCTAAATGAACTATATTTAGAACTCTTATCGACGCAAAGAAAAGAGTCGCCGTGACGCAAACTCCAAGAAGTCTTACACGTGATGGAGTCATTGTGTTGACGTTTTGTTTATTTGTTTACTTTCTGTAGTGTAGGTTGTATGTAATATATCCTGTCGTCCAATAAATTATATACATAGCCACTGTAAGAAGAAGGGGGGGGGGGAAACACCCAGCATAATTGTGGTATTGCAGAGCACTTTAACCTGGTTGGTCGGCAGGTTAACGTCGTAAAAAACAAAAATCAGTAAAGGTCACGTGATCAAACGGTGGGAAGGAATACGTTATAGTGGATAATAGCTTTCTTTTTTTGCCTGCGTATGTTCTTCTCATTGTACTCTCTCTCTCTCTCTCTCTCTCTCTCTCTCTCTCTCTCTCTCTCTCTCTCTCTTTTTTAAATCTTCGTTAGATAGTTTTTGTTCTCTGTTGCAGGAGATAACTTTTGAAATACTTTACAAATTAGATCGGTAGCGCCCTTTGGGGTGGGGGTAGGGGGTAGTGATAGATACGTTATAGTCATCTCCCACAGGTCAGTCTCCAATTGGTTATAGCTGTGCCTGCTTGAACACTTTAAAAGGGGTGCTGGTTTTCATTACACTTTCAACTCTTTCAAAGGTGCATTACAGTACCTTTTTCAATGGGTTGGGGGGGCTATTATTCCTTTTCTTGTATTTTAAGAGGATTTAAGTTGGTTAATTATAAAATAAAATTGTTTTAGACATTTAGTATATTTTGCAGTTGTGATTTAGCTTGCATCGAGGTGCGAATTTGTAGTTAAAAGTTAGGCAAATCCATCACTGACAACCGCAGCTAACTTTTTTTTTTTTCGAAAAAAAAGCACTGTATAAGAATATAGTGACAATTAAGATTGATTTAGGTCACCATGTTGCCTTTTTTTTTTAAACCGGGAATTTCGACCTTGACCTAATCTTGCTCAACGACTTGCGGCATTTAACCCTCAAAACCTATCGGGTTGAAAAATCAAAGTATTTTGTTCAAAACTAAATGAGCTTTAAATTAAATGTTAGAGTAACGTTAATAAATATAAATGTTAATATTTCAATATTCTTATATATTTCTATTTTAGTCAACAAACTATCACCATTAGATCGATCGTACAATGGTGTATAAAACTGTCTAAATCAAATTATATTATTGACTAACGAAACGTTCCTCCACGTGTTAAATCAACGCATATACATTTCTGTTTATCCGCCGCTCGCTAGGTCATAAAAATGGCGAATGCCGGTATATATAATCCTTCTGAAGTATTCCTGCGAAAAATGATATTTTACCAGCAATTTATACGCCTGTTATGTAAGTAAAAACTGTTAAGAAATTATTTTTTTTAAAGATTATAATTGAATCGTCTTAAGCCATAATCTTTTTTTTAAATTAGCTTGTATTTCAACTTATTTTAAACATTATTATGAAACATCCTTTCAATCGAAACATTCAGTCTTCAATGTTTACATTGCTTCTAGACTCCCCCCCGCGCCTGTTCAACTTCTAGATGCACCTAAATCGCATCCCACCCAAAGTTCAAATATGACGAGGTTTTATAATAGTACGCATGTTAATTGTCTAATTTTAATATATATCTAACTTTAAAACGTGTATTTTATAACACTGATTGCTATGTTTTTACTGATTTTTAGAGCATTTTCGAAAAAAAATGCTCTATTGTCCCCGTTTTGTCTGTCTGTCCGTCCGTCTGTCATCATCCTAGATCTTTCAACAACCATAAGTCCTGACCCATGATGTGTATATATCATTTTGTAGGTCTTGGCTTGCCAAGAAATGACTTCTTCCATTTCGCGATCTGACCTCTCAGGGCCGTGTAAAGGGGCCTACTGTAGTACCGTTTTTTTACTATATAAGTTATATTAATAAAGGGGCGCTATATCTCAGCAACTATGTCCTAGACCCATGATGTATATATCATTTTGTAGGTCTTGGCCTGCCATGTGTACATCAAAGTTCATTTCAGTGATAGGACCTCTGAGGGCTTCGGGCTTCAGGGCTCCTAAAGGGGCTTATATATTATACAGGCACCTTGTAATCGTTCACATAACCCGTTCATTTGAAAGCGAAAAATACTGCAGCAAACGTGGTTTCAATTCAAGATTTGATTAAGAAACCCATCAAATGAAATAGTAAGCTTGTGTTCTGAGTTTAATTGAAAGTATCAGAGCTATGCAACAATTGACGGAGTTTTCGGACGATTAAATGACTATAATTTCGAATGTTTTCAATTATGAGTCCTATTTTAGTAACCACAAACCACTTGTAGTTAGATTTAAGAGACAATAATTTTTTTTTTTGAAATATAAAGAAACGTCTTTATAATTTTTTTTTACAGATATATGCATTACACAATTGAATTTATAAACATTTCCAAAATTTACAAATATTTACTGAAAGCTAACAAACGTACTTATACATAACACGAAAATGCGCTAACACGTCCTGTGTCCAGAATGGAACAGGCGTAATTGCTTGTTTTTTCACATTTACTGGTATGGATTCATGAATTGTTTTCAGTTCATAGAATAGTTTCTTGATGAGTCTAATACAAGTAATTCTCTTTTAATTATAGACGGCACATTTCTTTGAAATTTATTTTTTTAAATCAGGAAGTTGAAGAGCACTATCACTCCAATTTGAAGTGGATTGTTTAGTATTTATGTTTTGATAACGAATTTCATGTTTAAACACCGGCTAGCAAGGATAATTTTTGAAAAAAAATCCCCTGATGAGAGGCAACATCATCTACTGTTATGCTGAGACCAGCGTGCTTTCTAGTGTATGGATGTTAAATTTAAATAATGATTATGCTTACAATCTGTGGCACCGAGAGCCAACGCGAGCCCCATGGCAGGACATCATTGCGGGCCCCTTAATAAACAATGAGTCGTCAAAAAATTGACATGGTCGGGGCTGCCGGGCCCCCTTTATACCCCCTTACAGATGCGGGCCCCCTGGCAATGACCCCCCCTGACCCCTCTCTCTGCGGCCCTGCTCACAATATCCTTCACGCTGATATCATCTGTGTAAGTAATGCAGTCAATATTTTGTTAATTTTTCAAAATTGTCATTTTATCTCCCTTGACATATCTGATGAAAAGAAATGTTTTGAAACAAAAAATGTAATATGTTGTTATTGATTCAGAGCAGTGGAAAAAAGTGTGGTCTGTCTACGGGTTATTATGAACTTTGATTCATGTTTGTGCTGTAGTTTTTCAAAATAATGGCATCCGAAATGTAAATGTAAGACTTTTAAAGATTTTTTTTGTCTAAATTTAAAAAAAAATACGACTCGTTAACTAAACACACACACACACACACACACACACACACGCACACACACACACACACTCGTATTCTTTGATCACATTGTCATCAGGCCAACACTGATTATCTCCTCTGACCTTTCGTACCTGGATCGTTCAAGCATACACGGTCAACTCAAACCAATGACCCCAAAAAACTAACCAATAACTCCACACTAACCACTGATCCCACACTAACCGATGATCCCACACTAACCAATGATCCCACACTGAAGGACCCCAGTAACGGATTATCGCAGGTGCGGTAAGGGTGGTGGTGGTAGTAGTGTCCAAGATTAGCTTGCTTCAAGCCCTAGTGCAGTTATCAGTGAGGCACCGAAAAACGCAGACCCGTGTTATCTGTCATCCCTTTTGGATTCAAACCTGTGACCATCACTACGAGTATCGGAGTGACGACCAAGGATTTATGAATTGCTTCCTTTAATTTGAAATTTAAAAAAAAAAAGTTGTGCAGGATTATTTTGTAAATTATTGTTGTTGTTTTTTATTCGTCAATTCTGGTTTTGTTTTTATTTCTTGAAAGAAGCGAGTCGTCTCAGTTGTATTAAGTCTAACAAGAGACTGGCACACGCTGTTGGTATGTGTTTCAATCCCGGCAAAAGGAGCATACAAGCTTAGATGTTCTTATGAAGAGGCAAATTAATCCATCGCCAACCCTAACCCTAAACCTAACTCATTAATCCATCGCCTAACTCTAACCCCTTAACCTCGGAACATAAAAGTTTAAATGTTTTTATGAAGAGGCAAATTAATCCATCGCCTAACCCTAACCCCTAACCCTTAAACCTAACTCATTAATCCATCGCCTAACTCTAACCCCTAACCCCGGAACATAAATGCTTAGATGTTTTTATGAAGAGGCAAATTAATCCATCGCCTATCCCTATCACATTCCTGGGGCCGTAGATCAGTACAACTTCCCATCAGATATGTTTCTTTGGTGGCCTCTACAAGCATTTTCTATGCATCGTGCTCTTAAATACCTAAGAACTCTTCTGAGGAATAGAGTTAAAACAGTAAAAAAAAATTGTTGGTTAAATAAAAACAAAAAAAAATACTAAATATAGAATCGTTCAGTTATCAAGCTTTATTTCACTTTGCGTTGTCTGGTAGGTTTAAACATCTTTTCTGAGAAAATTTTTCTATTTGTTCAAGAAGTAACGACAGTAAATTAAATTTTGTAATAAATGTAATCATCATAGACAGGATCAAAAGAACAGCAAATCTCAACTAAATCTTTTCATTTAAAGCAAAAGCAAATCGGCCAACCCCCATTGGTCAATCTGTTAGCCATAAATCTATCCCGCTTTATTGTTTTCCGATACTCGGAAAAAATTTTCGTTCAGGATCTAATCGCTGTCATGCGATACTGTTCGAATCGTCACTTCGATTACTTATAGGTTGATATTCTTTTTATTTCATTACAAATACAAAATGGCTTTAAAAAATATCATATACTGATACAGTAAAACACGCATTGCATTTTTTTTTGCAGTTTAGGATTAACACATGTTTCAGGATGAAAGAACGTTTCAGCTGAATGTCTGATATGATATAGAATCAATTGTCTACGTCCATTGGGTCGAATCTCTTATATGAATTTATCTCATGTTTTCGAACAATTGCTGCCTGATCCCAGTCATTTACCTCATGTTTTCGAACAATTGCTGCATTTACCTCATGTGTTCGAACATTTGCTGCATGGATCAATTATTGCGAAATACAAAATTGCCTTTGTTAATATATCCAAGAATATGTTTTTTTTGGATTATATAATAATTCCTATGGTAACGACCTTAACTACTTCCTTGTTTATTCCCCCCATTATCAGTGCTTATCAGGGACAGCTTTTGTACGGGCTTTCTGTGGGGTAGGGGGATTATTTAATGCATGCGTGTGTGTGTGTATGTGTGTGTGTATGTGTGTGTGTGTTTGTGTGTGTGTACTATTAACTGTATACATCGTTGACACAAACAAGCTAAAAAAAAAAGAATCTATTGAATTATTATTGGTTGTTAATCATCCTGCTACTAATATTTCCATCCGTCATTGCACACACTTTTCCCCCACATGCCACTGTGTGACAGACATCGCTTTCAAATGTCTGTCTCGGGCGTTTCTGAATATGTAGTAAAAAGTAAAAAAATACTCCACCCTTCCTCCACGCTTCATTGTTTAACGATGAAGAATTCTCTTATGGGATCGGGGAAGGGTTAAGGGGGAGGGGGCGAGGCACAAGACTTTACGGAGTAAACATGTCACATTATTATTTTGCTGCAAGCTGACTAGTCCGAGTAAACATGTCACATTGTTATTTTGCTGCAAGCTGACTAGTCCGAGTAAACATGTCACATTGTTATTTTGCTGCAAGCTGACTAGTCCGAGTAAACATGTCACATTGTTATTTTGCTGCAAGCTGACTAGTCCGAGTAAACATGTCACATTGTTATTTTGCTGCAAGCTGACTAGTCCGAGTAAACATGTCACATTATTATTTTGCTGCAAGCTGACTAGTCCGAGTAAACATGTCACATTGTTATTTTGCTGCAAGCTGACTAGTCCGAGTAAACATGTCACATTGTTATTTTGCTGCAAGCTGACTAGTCCGAGTAAACATGTCACATTGTTATTTTTGCTGCAAGCTGACTAGTCCGAGTAAACATGTCACATTGTTATTTTGCTGCAAGCTGACTAGTCCGAGTAAACATGTCACATTATTATTTTGCTGCAAGCTGACTAGTCCGAGTAAACATGTCACATTGTTATTTTGCTGCAAGCTGACTAGTCCGAGTAAACATGTCACATTGTTATTTTGCTGCAAGCTGACTAGTCCGAGTAAACATGTCACGTTGTTATATTGCTGCAAGCCGACTAATCCGAGTAAACATGTATTGTTGTTATATTGCTGCAAGCCAACTAGTCGGAGTAAAAATGTCCAATTGTTATATTGCTGCAAGCCGACTAGTCGGACTAAAAATGTCATATTGTTGTTATATTTCTGCAAGCCGACTAGTCTTAGTAAAAATGTCATGTTGTTATATTGCTGCAAGCCGACTAGTCTTAGTAAACATGACATGTTGTTATATTGCTGCAAGCCGACTAGTCCGAGTAAACATGTCGTGTACAACATACAATACCAAAAAGATGTCTTTATTTTACGCTTGCAATGACCATAATAAAACATAAATATAACCAATATGTATTCCATGTGTGTCCTTCAGTAATTTTTACCACGTTTATCGCTTAGCCTTATCACTTAATACTTAATTTCACTTCATATTTCTTATCTTCGTGCATGTCAGATTATGTGCGACTGTGTGTGTTTGTGTGTGTCAATTTATGACGTGTGTTGGTGTGTTACAAATGTCAAACTAAATATGAACAATATTAATCTTTACAGAATTTCCAATAATTTTCAGTTAGGAACATCTGGAGCCGTGGCTAACTATAGTGGCGCCCAGAGCGAGTTACATTCTTTGGCGCCTCTTCCAATCTGAAAAGTGTAAAGACATTTAACAGCAATGTTCTAAAATGTAAAGACATTTAACAGCAATCTTCTAAAATGTAAAGACATTTAAAAGCACTCTTCTAAATGTAAAGACATTTAACAGCAATGTTCTAAAATGTAAAGACATTTAACATCACTCTTCTTAGTGTAAAGACATTTAACACCACTCTTCTAAGTGTAAAGACATTTGACATCACTTTTCTAAGTTCTCGGCGCCCTGTGGGCTCTAAAACCCTTTTTTCAGTATCTTCCTACGTCACTGTTTGGGAAAATCGGAAAGCCAAAAATAAATCTCTGGATAGGATTCAAAGTAAGATTAATACGTGCGAACACACAAACACATGCACGTACACAAACACTTATGTGACAGTATTTATGACACTTATATATAATGTCATATTGACTTGGTAATGTATTAAGTAACTAAGAGGGAAAAAAACAAAAATCTTTTTACAGCACCATATTCAGAAGTAGCCACTTTAAATTATCTAACGCCAACTATTATAATGAGAAAATAATTCTAGTGCAGTAGAATTAGCAGACGAATGGTCGTGCGGTAAAGCGCTCGACTGTCGACCTGAAGGTACCTGGTTCGATCTCCGGTGAGGCTATGTTGGGGATGAAAGAAGGGCACCATAAAAACCGTCGCATTAGTGGTTTATAGGATCTCATCTTCACACTCTGCAGTAGAAAAGAAACTCAAGACTTTATGTTTGGGTTTGTTTTGTTTGTTTGTTTGTTGTTGTTGTTGTTGTTGTTGTTGTTGTAGTTGTCGTTGTTTTTAAGATACAAATAATACAAAGTGTGTCAATCTGAACTTAATTGTTATTACGAAAAAATCATGGGTAAAAATGCGCCCATTAATACAATGCTGGTACCCGGGCGTCAAGATGGTGCTGGTACGGGGGGGGGGGGGTCAAAACACTTTCGGTACCCTGGCAACAGAAATGATGAAATCAGGCCCAGACTGATGAAATTAGACGACGGTCTAGGGTTCCACTGCAATAGGGGTCTCCTCAAGCATTACTTTCTATTACATTCAATAATAGCAGGATCCCAACATGACCTTTCGCCTACGACCCTTTAACATCTCTGAAAATCTCTGCATAGAGATCCCCAATTCCTTGGAACGGTTTGGGTTATAATACTACACTTAATCTTTACATTGTACATTTGATGGTTTAACTTAAAACACGTAAGTTTTGTTATCATTTAACATGCTCCATTCAGCTCTGTCATCTCTCAGGGCTTGTAAAGTATGTGATGTAATCTTCTATTAAAATACATCAACTAAACTTTTAAAAAAATAGACCTTCATTAAAATGCACTCAGAAGCAAAGATATATATATATATATATATATATATATATATATATATATATATATATATATATATATATATATATATATATATATTTCCTTACGATTAGATCATAAAAATATCTATACAAATTATATTGGCTTATAAACAAAAAAAAGCGTGGGCGCCGACCTTTATTCCTCGTAATCAGAGAGAGAAAAAAAAAACCCAATGCCAATAATATCGTCATTAAAAATAGAAAAAAAAAACTAGCCAGCGGTCAGTCGGACAGAAACAAGAAGAAAATATTTTGAGATTGAGTTCTAGAGATTGGGGGGGGGGGCAGGGGGAGAGAGGAACCACCACCGCGTCACCTTGTTGTGGGGGGGGGGGAGGAGGGCGCTGGTTATAATCATTCCAAACAAACCTGCCTTACCAGTAACAGCCCACACAATGAGGAGGGCTCTTATGTTATCCTTGAGATAAATTTAAAAAAAAAAACGTCCTAGTCTACCAAGGTCCATATACACCCGAATAGTATGCTTAACAATAGAAGGGATAGGAAAGAAACAAATCTTGCATATCATTTGAGAAATAGCCACGTATTATCATGGCAGGTGTTTTCATTGCACAAAGATGTAATCACAAAAATAACCTTTTTTTTTGGTTGCTTTCAGTTAAGTTACCAACATGGTCCGTATAACGAATTTACATGTTATGTTGTTTTATTGTCATTCATCACACTGAAAGGTCCTATACTGATCCGCTGTTATCCTTCAAATCATCCACTGGTGTCCATCAATAATCCACCTGTTTCCATCAATCGTTTACTAGTATCCTTCAATCATCCACAGTTATCCATCAATCATCCACTTGTATCCATCAATCATCCACGGGTATCCATCAATCATCCACAGTTATCCATCAATCATCCAGTGGTATCCAATGAGGTGGGTAGTAGTCCTCGTAGACAAACCCTTTATATTCGAACGTGTTGGAGGCCGGAAATTTCTTGTAGAATATCACTTGACCGCAGGTCAGCCAGGCCGTCCACCAACCGAACGAGCCGACGGAGACAATCCCGTGCTGGCAGCTGGACAGGAGAGCGAAGTGGATTTCCGGCTCGAGCGGTGGCAGGACGACCACATCCGTCTCTTTGAAATTGTCCAGGCACCACTTGTGGTTGTTGCCGGCCACAAGGAAGATGACGTCAAAACCTTTCAGCAGTGACCTCATTTTGTCCATGGCGTTGGTGAAAAAAGATTTGGGCGCCTCCAGGGTGTTGGGAGTTGATTCTTTGTCTTTCTGCCTGACGTGCACCCCGACGAAAACAGGGTCGGTCACGTTGACCCTTAAAAGAATGTCTTGTTTACGTCTATCAACATCCGCTCTGGTGATAAACAAAACATGATACAATATTGTAATCTACAAGACCTTGCGTCTTCAATGTTTAAAACATTTTATACTCAACGAATAATGTATTACATTTTTTTAATGCATCTCCCCTATTTCTACTGTAAAAATAATAATAAAATAAAGAGTTGGCAACAATCGCAAAATTAT
>JAGDYQ010000045.1:885106-912606 GCA_021962125.1 Bulinus truncatus
TTTTGTGATTACATCTTTGTGCAGTGAAAACACTTGCCATGATAATACGTGGCTATTTCTCAAATGTTATGCGAGATTTTTTCTTCTTTCCTATCCCTTCTATTGTTAATCAGACTATTCGGGTGTATATGGACCTTGGTAGACAAGTATTTTTTTTTAAAATTTATCTCAAGGATAACATAAGAGCCCTCCTCATTGTGTGGGCTGTTACTGGTAAAGCAGGTTTGTTTGGAATGATTACAACCAGCGCCCCCCCCACACACACACAACAAGGGGACGCGGTGGTGGTCCCTCTCCCCCCCCTCCCCACAATCTCTAGAACTCAATCTCAAGATATTTTCTTCTTGTTTCTGTCCGACTGACCGCTGGCTAGTTTTTTTTTTTTATTTTTAATGACGGTATAATTGGCATTGGGGTTTTTTTTTTCTCTCTCTGATTACGAGGAATAAATGTCGGCGCCCACGCTTTTTTTTTTGTTTATAAGCCTATAGAATTTGTATAGATATTTTTATGATCTAATCGTAAGGAAATATATATATATATATATATATATATATATATATATATATACTAGCTGTACCCTGCAAAACATTTGCATAGAGTTATATCCCCTTGGCTTGATCGGTAGGCTAGGTTAACTTTTTGGTTTCGGGCAGATCCGATTTTTTTCATGGTTGTATTTTAAACTGGAATACTGTTGTACATGTATTAATTCTTTACTTTCGATTTAACGCACACTGGAAATGAGTATTATTATATATGATATATCTTCTCTTCTGAGTGCATTTTAATGAAAGTCTATTTTTAGTTGATGTATTTTAAAAAGAAGATTACATCACATACTTTACAAGCCCTGAGAGATGACAGAGCTGAATGGAACATGTTAAATGATAACAATACTTACGTGTTTTAAGTTAAACCCTCAAATGTACAATGTAAAGATTAAGTGTAGTATTATAAGCCAAACCGTTCCAAGGAATTGGGGATCTCTATGCAGAGATTTTCAGAGATGTTAAAGGGTCGTAGGCAAAAGGTCATGTCGGGATCCTGTTATTATTGAATGTAATAGAAAGTAATACTTGAAGAGACCCCTATTGCAGTGGAACCCTAGACCGTCGTCTAATTTCATCAGTCTGGGCCTGATTTCATCATTTCTGTTGCCAGGGTAACGAAAGTGTTTTGACCCCCCCCCCCGTACCAGCACCATCTTGACGCCCGGGTACCAGCATTTTTTTAATGGGCGCATTTTTACCCATGATTGTTTCGTAATAACAGTTAAGTTCAGATTGACACACATTGTATTATTTTTATCTTAAAAACAACGACAACAACAACAACAACAACAACAACAAACAAAACAAACCCAAACATAAAGTGTGTGAAGATGAGATCTCTTAGATCCTATAAACCACTAATGCGACGGTTTTATGGTGCCCTTCTTTCATCCCCAACATAGCCTCACCGGAGATCGAACCAGGTACCTTCAGGTCGACAGTCGAGCGCTTTACCGCATGACCATTCGTCTGCTAATTCTACTGCACTAGAATTATTTTCTCATTATAATAGTTGGCGTTAGATAATTTAAATTGGCTACTTCTGAATATGGTGCTGTAAATAGATTTTTTGTTTTTTTTTCCCTCTTAGTTACTTAATACATTACCAAGTCAATATGACATTATATATAAGTGTCATAAATACTGTCACATAAGTGTTTGTGTACGTGCATGTGTTTGTGTGTTCGCACGTATTAATCTTACTTTGAATGACATCCTATCCAGATATTTATTTTTGGCTTTCCGATTTTCCCAACCAGTGACGTAGGAAGGTTACTGAAAAAGGGTTTTAGAGCCCACAGGGCGCCGAGAACTTAGAAAAGTGATGTTAAATATCTTTACATTTTAGAAGATTGCTGTTAAATGTCTTTACATTTTAGAAGATTGCTGTTAAATGTCTTTACACTTTTCAGATTGGAAGAGGGCGCCAAAGAATGTAACTCGCTCTGGGCCCACTATAGTTAGCCACGGCTCCAGATGTTCCCAACTGAAAATTATTGGAAATTCTGTAAAGATTAATAATGTTCATATTTGGTTTGACATTTGTAACACACCAACACACGTCATAAATTGACACACACAAACACACACAGTCGCACATAATCTGACATGCACGAAGATAAGAAATATGAAGTGATTAAGTATTAAGTGATAAGGCTAAGCGATAAACGTGGTAAAAATTACTGAAAGACACATGGAATACATATTGGTTATTATTCAATATGTTTAAATATATTAAATTTAAGCTTCAAACAAAAACATCTTTTTGGTATTGTATGTTTTACCCCCCTTCAGTAAATATAAAAATATAAATAATTTGCAAAATCTTGCGTGTTGCAGATTTGGGTTTTGATTATCTTATTTAACGTGCTTGCAGTATCTGTGTGCTGGGGTTTCATTCGCGGTGACTTGCAGATTCCAAACGCGGTCTTGGTTCGCGGGGGGATCAAATCCAGGCCACAGGAAAGTGGACAATAGTGGAGCCCCAATGGGGGAGGTCTAGCCACCTACCCTCCCCACCACCACCATATCCCCTCTATCACTCGCATCTTTTTAGTCTTACTAATCCTTCGCATCAGATTTGTTGACTATCTTATTGGGGCTAAACACTACATATATACTCGTCTTGTCTACTCTGCTCTCAAAGACCCAAAGCACGGTTCTGAACTGTAGATTAAAATAAAAATACATCTATCGGATATGAATGAATCGCTAAATATAGAATATCAACTTGTCGGGCGATATTGGGGTAGGGGGACTAGTCGGCTTGCAGCAATATAACAACATGACATTTTTACTCCGACTATTTGGCTTGCAGCAATATAACAACATGACATGTTTACTCCGACTATTTGGCTTGCAGCAATATAACAACATGACATGTTTACTCGGACTAGTTGGCCTGCAGCAATATAACAACGTGACATGGTTACTCGGACTAGTTGGCTTGCAGCAAAATAACAACGTGACATGTTTACTCCGTAAAGTCTTGTGCCTCGCCCCCTCCCCCTTAACCCTTCCCCGATCCCATAAGAGAATTCTTCATCGTTAAACAAAGAAGCGTGGAGGAAGGGTGGAGTATTTTTTTTTACTTTTTACTACATATTCAGAAACGCCCGAGACAGACATTTGAAAGCGATGTCTGTCACACAGTGGCATGTGGGGGAAAAGTGTGTGCAATGACGGATTGAAATATTAGTAACAGGATGAACAACAACCAATAATAATTCAATAGATTCTTTTTTTTAGCTTGTTTGTGTCAACGATGCATACAGTTAATAGTACACACACACACACATACATACACACACACGCACATACACACGCACATCTCTGATAAGCACTGATAATGGGGGGAGTAAACAAGGAAGTAGTCAAGGTCGTTACCATAGGAATTATTATATTATCCAAAGAAAACATATTCTTGGGTATATTAACAAAGGCAATTTTGTATTTCGCAATAATTGTTCCATGCAGCAAATGTTCGAAAACATGAGGTAAATGACTTGGAACATGCAGCAAATGTTCTAACACATGAGGTAAATGACTTGGAACATGCAGCAATTGTTCGAAAACATGAGGTAAATGACTGGGAACAGGCAGCAATTGTTCGAAAACATGAGGTAAATTCATATAAGAGATTCGACCCAATGGACGTAGACAATTGATTCTATCATACTAACAACTTCTAACATATTAGAATTTTCTATATCATATCAGACATTCAGCTGAAACGTTCTTTCATCCTGAAACATGTTAATCCTAAACTGCAAAAAAAAAAATGCAATACTTGTTTTACTGTATCAGTATGTTATATTTTTTAAAGCCATTTTGTATTTTTATTTAAATAAAAAGAATATCAACTATAAGTAATCGAAGTGACGATTCGAACAGTATCGCATGACAGCGATTACATCCTGAACGAAAATTTTATCCGAGTATCGGAAAACAATAAAGCGGGATAGATTTATGGCTGACAGATTCACCAATGGGGGTTGGCCGATTTGCGTTTGCTTTAAATGGAAAGATTTAGTTGAGATTTGCTGTTCTTTTGATCCTGTCTGTGATGATTAAATTTATAACACAATTTAATTTACTGTCGTTACTTGTTGAACGAATAGAAGAAACATTTTACTCAGAAAAGATGTTTAAACCTACCAGACAACGCAAAATGAAATAAAGCTTGATAATGGAACGATTCTATATTTAGTATTTCTTTTGTTTTTATTTAACCAACAATTTTTTTTACTGTTTTAACTCTATTCCTCAGAAGAGTTCTTAGGTATTTAAGAGCACGATGCATAGAAAATGCTTGTATAGGCCACGAAAGAAACCTATCTGATGGGAAGTTGTACTGATCTAAGGCCCCCAGGGATGTGATAGGGATAGGCGATGGATTAATTTGCCTCTTCATAAAAACATCTAAGCTTTTTATGTTCCGGGGTTAAGGGGTTAGAGTTAGGCGATGGATTAATGAGTTAGGTTTAGGGTTAGGGGTTAGGGTTAGGCGATGGATTAATTTGCCTCTTCATAAAAACATTTAAGCTTTTAAGCTCCGGGGTTAGGGGTTAGGGTAGGCGATGGATTAATTTGCCTCTTCATAAAAACATCTAAGCTTTTATGTTCCGGGGTTAAGGGGTTAGAGTTAGGCGATGGATTAATGAGTTAGGTTTAGGATTAGGGTTGGGCGATGGATTAATTTGCCTCTTCATAAGAACATCTAAGCTTTTATGCTCCTTTTGCCGGGATTGAAACACATACCAACCGCGTGTGCCAGTCTCTAGTTAGACTGAATACAACTGAGACAACTCGCTTCTTTCACGAAATAAAAACAAAACCAGAATTGACGAATAAAAAACAACAACAATAATGTACAAAATAATCCTGCACAACTTTTTTTTTTAAATTTCAAATTAAAGAAAGCAATTCATAAATCCTTGGTTGTCACTCCGATACTCGTAGTGATGGTCACAGGTTTGAATCCAAAAGTGATGACAGATTACACGGGTCTGCGTTTTTCGGTGCCTCACTGATAACTGCAGTAGGGCTTGAAGCAAGCTAATCTTGGACACTACCACCACCACCACCACCCTTACCGCACCTGCGATAATCCGTTACTGGGGTCCTTCAGTGTGGGATCATTGGTTAGTGTGGGATCATCGGTTAGTGTGGGATCATTGGTTAGTGTGGAGTTATTGGTTTGTTTTTTGGGGTCATTGGTTTGAGTTGACCGTGTATGCAAGGTGGTATGCTTGAACGATCCAGGTACGAAAGGTCAGGGGAGATAATCAGTGTTGGCCTGATGACAATGTGATCGAAGAATACGAGTGAGTGTGTGTGTGTGCGTGTGTGTGTGTGTGTTTAGTTAACGAGTCGTATTTTTTAAAATTTAGACAAAAAAAATCTTTAAAAGTCATACATTAACAGTTCGGATGCCATTATTTTGAAAAACTACAGCACAAACATGAATCAAAGTTCATAATAACCCGTAGACAGACCACACTTTTTTCCACTGCTCTGAATCAATAACAACATATTACATTTTTTGTTTCAAAACATTTCATTAGATATGTAAAGGGCGATAAAATGACAATTTTTAAAAAATTCACAAAATATTGACTGCATTACTTACACAGATGATATCAGCGTGAAGGATATTGTGAGCAGGGCCGCAGAGAGAGGGGTCAGGGGGGTCATTGCCAGGGGGCCCGCATGTGTAAGGGGGGTATAAAGGGGGCCCGGCAGCCCCGACCATGTCAATTTTTTCACGACTCATTGTTTACTAAGGGGCCCGCAATGATGTCCTGCCCTGGGGCCCGCGTTGGCTCTCGGTGCCACAGATTGTAAGCATAATCATTATTTAAATTTAACATCCATACACTAGAAAGCACGCTGGTCTCAGCATAACAGTAGATGTTGCCTCTCATCCGGGGATTTGTTTTCAAAAATTATCCTTACTATAGCCGGTGTTTATGTGTTTAAACATGAAATTCGTTATCAAAACATAAATACTAAACAATCCACTTCAAATTGGAGTGATAGTGCTCTTCAACTTCCTGATTTAAAAAAAAATACATTTCAAAGAAATGTGCCGTCTATAATTAAAAGAGAATTACTTGTATTAGACTCATCAAGAAACTATTCTATGAACTGAAAACAATTCATGAATCCATACCACTAGATGTGAAAAAAAAAATTCAGTAAAAACATAGCAATCAGTGTTATAAAATACACGTTTTAAAGTTAGATATATATTAAAATTAGACAAGTAACATGCTTACTATTATAAAAGCTCGTCATATTTAAACTTTGGGTACAGGATGCAATTTAGATGCATCTGGGAATTGAACGGGCGTGGGGGGGGGGGAGTCTAGAAACAATGTAAACATTGAGGACTGAATGTTTCGACTAAAAGGGTGTTTCATATAATGTTTAAAATAAGTTGAAATACAAGCTAATTTAAAAAAAAGATTATGGCTTAAGACGATTCAATTATAATCTTTAAAAAGAAAAATTCTTAACAGTTTTTACTTACATAACAAGCGTATAAATGCTGGTACAATATATTTTCGCACGAGTACTAAGAAGGATTATATACACCGGCATTAGCCATTTTTATGACTTAGCGAGCGGCGCATAAACAGAAATGTATATGCGTTGATTTAACACGTGGTGGAACGTTTCGTTAGTCAATAATAAAATTTGATTTAGACAGTTTTATACACCATTGTACGATCGATCTAATGGTGATAGTTTGTTGACTAATTAGAAATATTGAAATATTAACATTTATATTTATTAACGTTACTCTAACATTTACGATTACCCTAATTTAAAGCTCATTTAGTTTTGAACAAAACACTTTTAATTTTTCAACCCGATAGGTTTTGAGGGTTAAATGCCGCAAGTCGTTGAGCAAGATTAGGTCAAGGTCGAAATTCCCGCTTAAAAAAAAGGCAACATGGTGACCTAAATCAATCTTAATTGTCACTATATTCTTATACAGCGCTTTTGCCGGTTGTCAGTGATGGATTTGCCTAACTTTTAACTAACAGTTCGCACCTCGATGCAAGCAAAATCAAAACTGCAAAATATACTAAATGTCTAAAACAATTTTATTTTATAATTAACCAACTTAAATCCTCTTAAAATACAAGAAAAGAAATAATCCCCCCCCCCCAACCCATTGAAAAAGGTACCGTAATGCATCTTTGAAAGAGTTGAAAGTGTAACCAAAACCAGCAGAGAGAGAGAGCGAGAGAGAGAGAGAGAGAGCGAGAGAGAGAGCGAGAGAGAGAGAGAGAGAGAGAGAGAGAGAGAGCGAGAGAGAGAGAGAGAGAGAGAGAGAGAGAGAGATCCGGCCAATTAATTCCAAATTAGGGTTTGACAAAAACTAGGAGATAGCTTATACACAAAAGGCTAATTAAATAGATACACTGAAATATTTACTTCCGGTGTTATTCTCGTATGTCTACATTATTAATTTACTGAATTCTTTTCATCATAAGAGAAATAGATCACAGCATTTTTTATGTATTATATAATTCATTTACATAATTTGTAAGCGCTAATTCAATGTATACGTCAAACTTGTCACCATGGTAACACAGGTCGTGGAGGGGAGATGAACAAGGTTTGACCGGGTACATAATGCAGTTGAGCGACATGTAGCCTACGTTTTACATGGCATTTTTGCTTGCGTGCGAGAGTTTAAAAATTTGATCATGTCTACGGATGGTCGGTCGTGCGGTAAAGCTCTCGACTGTCGATAAATGGTACCTGGTTCGATCTCCGGTGAGAACCAAGGAATTTTTCAGGTCTTGGCTCAAGTTCTCTATATCCCGTGATGCTTCCTCCATGGCCATTGTATTAT
Source organism: Bulinus truncatus (assembly GCA_021962125.1). Taxonomy (NCBI): domain Eukaryota; kingdom Metazoa; phylum Mollusca; class Gastropoda; family Planorbidae; genus Bulinus; species Bulinus truncatus. The sequence continues at coordinate 893,033 of JAGDYQ010000045.1, forward strand.
CTGGCATGATGGGGATGAAATAAGGGCACCATAAAAACCGTCCCATTAGTAGTTTATAGGATCTAAGAGATTTCATATCATCCTTACAGGGACATAACACACGGGTGGTCGCGCGGTAAAACGCTCGACTGTCGACGACTTGAAGGTACCTGGTTTGATCTCTTGTGAGGACCAAGGAATTTTTTCATGTCTTGGCATTAATCCCCCTATACCTCCCGTGGTGCCTCAATGGCCATTGCTCTATCGGGCTATGGTAGGGATGAAAGAAGGGCATAATAAATACCGTCTCATTGCTGGTTAATAGGATCTAAGATATTTCATCTCGTCCTTACATGTACTTCAATCACACACTGTGTCTTTCAGTGGGGATGGATGGTTGTGTAGTGAAGCACTCGACAATCGACCTGAGGGTCACTGTTTTGATCTCCGGTGAAGACCAATGGATATTTTTAAGTCATTGAATAGTTATAATTTATAATGTTTCTATCTGGAAATGACTGATGTGACCTTGGCCAAATCACACTATTGCGTGAATGCAGCGCCCCTGGACAACAAGTCTTACGTAATAATATCACATTTTTTGTTTGAATGCGTGCGCATGCGTGGAGAGGCAGAGATGTATGACTATGGTGTTCATTATTTAAATACTAGTCGTCCCGCGGCGTAGCATACGCCGCCTTATCAATCAATATAATTACTGTAATTATTTTTCTTTAAATAAGCAATCAAACAAAATAACAGGCTGACATATTCGGAGATAATACATACTATGCAAAGTTGAACTTTGATCTATCGTTTGCAGACTTTATTGTCACTATCTGGTACCTTCTAGCAACTTGGATTCTTTGATTACTGTTTACAGATTTTTAGTTAATTCTTTGGATGCCTTAATTGTCGATGAGCTGCCAGACCTTATTTTCTCTTTATTTGTTAGATATATTTTAATGCCTTTTTTAAGATCAGAATTTTTTTTTATTCAGATTCTAACAAACATATTTTCGGGGGGTGGGTGTTTTAATTTGCATTGCTTTTTATTTTTGGTTCACTTTGTGTCTGCCTCAATCTTTCCCTCTTCCCCCAACACATTATAGTGTTATTTTGATGTAAGTTTTTTTTTCATTCAGGCCATGCCAGTTTCCATATTACCTGATTTTGTGTATTTTTTTTTTAGACTTACTCAACACAGCTTAAGATTCTTTTAATATAACCTTCACCCTACACTATTCAGTACAGATAGATGTTAGATAATATTTTTTTGTAATGCGTACATATTCTGAAACAGTTAACATTGGTTTGTAATGCGCCACACATTTATAATTTACTTATTAATCGGGATTTCCCCCTAAACAGCAGCACGAAGATATCAAAACAAAAGATTTCACCATATCTAATATTTTATTCTCTACACTTCAGCGTTGAATGTGTTCTCTTGACCAACTTTTAGCCTATTGTTAGCGCCTGGCCCAGCCACAGCATTTTCACATCTTATCTTTATTTATACACCATTTTTTTGAATTCTAAAATTGGAAATTATTTCAATATTACTTTATTCTTCACACATAATTGTATTATTAAATGTGTTTTTATTTTTTTAAATTATTTTTTACAATAATCCGTTGACAGATTCTATTTTATGTACAGCATTCCCTCATTTCCCGCGGTTCAACGGCTACAGAATTTACCGCGACTGGGGATAAATAAGAAATTAAAATAATCCGGTTTTATAAAAGAAATTAGCAAAGAACGCGAGCTGTCGAACGTTGTTGAACGCGTCTTGCATTCTTTGACCTAAATGGGAATTCTACAAATGCGAGAAATCTATATATATTGTTGAACGCGTCTTGCTTTCTGTGACGTATTCGGGTATTCTCGCAGGCCGTCGTCTCGCAAGGTTGGGCGAAGAAGAGAAATATATATATATAGGTGTCATTGATACATCAACAACGACCCAAACACAAACACAAAAAAAAAATACAGGAGCATCGGACAAGCAAACAAATACATAGACAAACTATTCTTTTCAATACGTTAATGCGGTCGTATTTTGAAAAGAATAAACGCCACGAAAACATGATTAAAAAAAAAAACTAAAATCTTTATAAGTTTTTTATTTCATTTCTATCTAAACCAGATCTTTTGGAGCCTGACATTGATATTCTTCTTTAAACAGCCAAGCATGCATGTCAGAGTAAACTTTGGTGTAATTCTCCAAGTTCCAAATTCTTCTACAAACTTCACACATTGAGACAGCTTCAAACCGATATTCTAGAAATGTATATGCAGGATTTAATAAAGGATAGTCTTCGAATGCAGCAAAATATTTGTCTTTTTCTTTTAACATTTGAATGTACTCTTGATCGTGGGAATGAAGGAATAGGATTCTGTCGGCGAGTTCTTTGGGAGACTTAAAGTTGGCGGTATTTAGAAATATTTCTGATGGAAGTAGTCGGGAATATGTGTTATACCCACGGGCTATGACAATCATGTCAGTGTTCAGAAATCTAAACAGTTTTTCTGTGATGTAATCTTTACACAAGTTATTTTCAAAGCCAAGATAAAATTTGTATTTTGTGTTAATATTATGAAGACATTGTTTGTCACTTATTCTGGGGCAATGAAATGGACCACACCCACCGTAGATATCCACACTTACATATTTCTGTAATTCCTTAACATAATCTTCTCTTCTAGAATTTACATTACACATAGAAACCATCCAAGCAATGACACCTGTTTTATTTGATACAATTTCCTGGTAATTTTTCTCCTTTATCGCCCTTCGTCTTCTAACAATTCCATGATATGTTGTGATATCAGCGTCCATTCTGTAGGACATTGTCCAGTTAAAGACGCTATTCCAGCCTGTCTTGTTATTAAATAAATTACCTGTTGACCTTCTGTACCAATATTTAAATGGCGCCTCGATCTGGTAGTGTATAAGTACTTGGTCTGGTCGTCGTTTTGGTGGACTTTGATTAATTACATACTGAGCTGAAAAAAAAAAGTTACTGACAATGACGTCAATTAAACAATTTCTGTTTAAATTTAATATTTTTTATCCCTAATCGATTTTTAATATAAATCAAACGTTCAATAACTGTTAGTACCCCGTAGATTTTTTTATAAAGGCCATGTGCAGTCCTTTAAAAGTGACCATATGCATGGATCTTTTTTTTCTTTTGTTTCGGCAGACCGCAATGCAAGTTTTAAGGGTTCGTTTGTGGACAATTTTCACCCAATCAAAAATAAAAATAGCTAAGTAAAGATATGCGCCTTTTGTCTTCTTCTTCACAATTCGCCGAACGCAGTGGCTACGGTTACGCCCGACTTAATCCGTATTTTTTTCCGGGTACGTCCAGCCATAGATATTGCTCCACACCCTAACCCTAACCCCCTAACCCCCTAACCCTATCCCTTACCCTATCCCTAACCCTAACTCTATCCCTAACCCTAATCCTAACTCTAATATCTATGGCCATAACCCGGAAAAGAAATACGGATTACGGCCCTATTCCTATTATAAAAAATAGCATCCGACATAACCGTAGCCACTGCGTTCGCCGAAAGGAAGGGATTTTTTTCTTCTTTGATCCTGTTAACCATTGAATGAGATTTTATTCTTGAGTGCCTTTCTTTCATCCCACAACATAGCCGAAGGTGCAATAGCCGATAGTGCAATAGCCGAAGGTGCAATAGCCAGTAGTGCAATAGCCGAAGGTGCAATAGCCGAAGGTTCAATAGCCGATGGTGCAATAGCCGATGGTGCAATAGCCGATTGTGCAATAGCCTAAGGTGCAATAGCTGAAGGTGCAGTAGCCGATGGTGCAATAGCCGATTGTGCAATAGCCTAAGGTGCAATAGCCGATAGTGCAAAAGCCGATTGTGCAATAGCCGATTGTGCGATAGCCGATAGTGCAATAGCGGATTGTGCAATAGCCGATAGTGCAATAGCCGATAGTGCAATAGTCATAATGCAGGTAGTAATGCAGCGTGAACATCCGTCTCGTTACAAAAAGCGCCATCGAGCCACACATACCAACATCAGCGCAATTCGAATTTTCGGCTGATATTGGGATTTCACCACTCCCCCCCCCCATATACCGTAACCGATTGGTCGTACGATTGGGGCGGCGTAGGGCGATCGACTGTCGACCTAAATGCCACGGGTTTGATCCTAGGTTAAAAAAAAAAACAAAACCAATCAAGGGTATGTTTTAAGGTGACCGTTTGTTAAAGTCCCACCATGTCCTCTTGTTTAAATGGTTACCTGACTATTCTCTATTCGGTATGCTTGCCGTGGCTTAAAAAAAAAACAGATGTATTCTACACTTTATCTTTTCCGATGGCTTTCAAGGGTTCAGGGATATTAACGCACACATCATAAACATAGGATAATTCAAAACACTACAATGTCCTACCGTTGACAAGCATTGCACTGCTGTTCACTGTGTATTTTCTGTCTGAGGTCAAGACACATGGAAAGTCTGGACATGCCCTCAATGCATTCAGTCCATTGATTGGCAAGTGATCAAATTTGTGTTGCCACCATAGAATGATTTTCTTCTCTTTAATATCTGGTAAAATCATTTTATTAACCCCTTCAAAAAACAGACTTTGATTAAATGGAACATAAGCTTCGAATTCTGAAGTATAAAATGGATTTTCCTTTTTTTCCAGAAATGGGAACGGCCGATATTGAATTCCATTTTCTATCCATATTTCTTCATTTTTGTTGGTTACATAGGACTGAAGACCGAAACCAGATCTCAAAATATGTTCAGAAAAAGAATCATTTATTGTTTGAAAATTATGCAGCCCTTTTGTCATAGGAATTAGATATGTTTTCATTGACGGGTCTAGATTTAGGAGCTGGTGGTTGGAATCAGTCAGTTCTGCATATTGTGATTCTTGCTCTGTTGTCATCAATATAGTTTCTTGCGCTAAGGATAGATCTGGTTGTTTGTGTGTTAATGTAGAAATATTAAGTCCCCGAAAAATCCCGAAAATATTTATTTTACTGTCCATGACCATGTTTAACTTTGTTTGTGTTGACATGCAATAAATAGTCAATACTATGAAAGCAGTTGAAACAAAAAGAAGTAGTTTTAGAGGCCGGCTCTTGAAGCATCTGTGTGGCATCTGAAAAAAATAAAAGTGACAATCATAATACATTGTTTAAGTTATGAAAGATTTTATTGGCTAAGGAAACTGTTAGTTGGCAAGCAAAAGTTCATATCTAGTCCATAGCTGAGGTGTAGGTAGTTTGCTAGCCTCTGACAGATAGATCAGATAGATAAATAGATAGATAAACAGATAGATAGATAAATATATAGATAGACAATGAGATAGATAGAAATATATATATGTATATATATATATATAGGGTTGCCATATTTTTTCATGGACCGACCGGGACGGGGGGGGGGGGCTATGAAAACAGTAATGTAAAAAAACACTTAAAATATAGAATAGATAATCTCTGTTAATTTATTCATAATGGTACATGATATTTTTACAAAACAAAACAGTTTTCTACTTGTTGTACTACTCGTATTTTACACTTGAGTGAACCTTTCTCAGTAAGTCCTTCATCTCTTTAATTTTTCTCAATAAGTCCTTCTTCTCTTTAATTTTTTCAAAAGTCAACTTTGCACACCATCAAACCGCGGACTGTGGACTCTTGCATCACACCCCTTTCATCACGCCGGGCACTGTTCGTCATCGAAAAAACCCGCTCAACTGGGGCGGACGTTCCAGGAAGACAGAACACATATTCAACAACCATTCCAAGATTAGACATTGCGATGTTTTGTTGCTTAAAGGAAGAGAGTAGCTCGATACATTTTTCTCCGCTTGATTTTTTACGATCGTTTTTCTTTTCTTCTCTTTCCCAATCACCTACTTTAGAAGCCCAAAATTTCTTGGCAAGAACAACTTCATCAAACAGCCCGTCAGTGTTACCCTTAGGTTTTCGAGATTCTTGTTTATCAACTCTACTGTTCTTTCAACGTTTTCCCATGAACTGATGTTTTCATTGATCCAGACAAAAGTCTCGTGCTTCACCGAAACTGTCTTCCCACAGGTCAAAATAAGAGATACACCGACTGTAAAATTCTTTGAAGTCACTGGCAATGCGGTTGCAGTCTACATTGTCTTTCCCTTGAAATTATTTAGAGGCTCTGTGGGAATTTACTCTTTCTTTCTTTTAAATTCTCCTTCAACAACTGTAATAAATGAGCAACATCAGTAGCACTGGACTTACTTATTTCCAAGGCTGAAATTGTTTTATTAAATAATGTTAGCTGGCCTTGCACAAACCAAATAAACATTTCACCACATTCATCATCAAAAAAGTTTTTTTATCAGAGCTGGACACAATTCTTGAGATAAGAAGTACTCCTTCAAACAAGGAAATGTTTGTAAATTTCGTTCAATTGCAGGCAAGAGGGAGAGGAATCTTGTATAACCGTGTTTTAATAATTTACGATATTCAACATCTGCAAACTCACAGAACTCTTTGAGCTGAGTGACCCTTACTGTATAGATGTGAAAATACTTGTAAATCTTTGAGCTGAGTGACCCTTACTGTATAGATGTGAAAATACATGTAAATCTTTGAGCTGAGTGACCCTTACTGTATAGAAGTGAAAATGCTTGTAAATCTTTGAGCTGAGTGACCCTTACTGTATAGATGTGAAAATACTTATAAATCTTTGAGCTGAGTGACCCTTACTGTATAGAAGTGAAAATACCTGTAAATCTTTGACCTGAGTGACCCTTACTGTATAGATGTGAAAATACTTGTAAATCTTTGAGCTGAGTGACCCTTACTGTATAGATGTGAAAATACTTATAATCTTTGAGCTGAGTGGCCCTTACTGTATAGAAGTGAAAATACTTGTAAATCTTTGAGCTGAGTGACCCTTACTGTATAGATGTGAAAATACTTGTAAATCTTTGAGCTGAGTGACCCTTACTGTATAGATGTGAAAATACTTGTACTACAAGGGCTTCGACTTCAATGGGAAGCACATCTACTGCAGTCTGGACTGCGTTGTGGACAATGTGAGCTCCACAACCGATACCATTTATTGTTCTCCCCAGTTCTTTCTTTACAAGAGTAAAAACATTGTTTTTCTCTGCCCTCTTGACTCCACCAAAGTTTGTGTTGCAATTGTCACCACAAAAGCCCACTACTTTATCTTCCAGTTTATTTTCCCTCGATGACTGTCATAAGATGACTTGTTAATATGTCTGCGGTTTCACCAGATACAGATTTAAATTCTAGTAGTTTGACTTGCCCTCCAGATTCCTGTTTAAAATAACGCACAATTATGGGGACAAGTTTAACCTCTTGTCTGTTGGTAGCATCCATACTTAGTGCAACAAAATTTGCATTTATTAAATCATTCTTTAATTCTTCCAGCGCTAAAGGTGCTACTACATTTAATATTATAGCCTCACATTTGGTTTTTCCCAATGAAAATTTTGGTTCAAAAAATTTGGAAATAAGTCTAGAGGAACATGTGTTGGAATTGAAGCTTATGTTGTGATTTGATGTATGATAGGCGAATGTCGCTTCTTTAGCAGCTATGTCATATTCAGAACCAAGAGGATTTGTATTTTTGAAAAAAAGTTTATATTTTTGACGATCCAGCAAGGCTTAGTAAGCTGTTTTTATGTTTTTTTTGAGTTTAAATGGTCGTTAATATCAGTTTATCCTCCTAGAGAAACGGAAAATTCAGAGCTTTATTGTTCACATTTTACTCTATCATCATGTGTACATACCTTTTTTAAAAACAGAAATTTACTCTGAAGGCTTTCACTAAATTTGCAGACTCTTTTCGGCATAGTTTTGAGGTTAGAATACTCGATGAAAAACACAAAAGTCACACTGTCACACAAGCTGTTACATTATTTTGCCTACTTGATACAAGAAAAACTGTACAAATAGCTTTTAAATCGATTAAGGCGGCTATATATTTAACACCTGTAAAACACACTGAAATGACGATGAATAGTACTGCACACGTGTACACTATATTGTAGTACGTTACTGATGGACTGTTGGAGATGGCGACTGCCGCGAGATTTTGTTAGTGCTCGGTACAAGTCGGGCAGTTTCGTAAGTGGTAGGTATATTTTGGCGCTGCTAGAGTGGGGAAACATATTGACAATGACAATCACGCGGTGGGCGGGATGCGTATTGATTGATTCAAGGTTACGTCGACTGCAGGCTTCGCCTTCAATGTACTTCTCTGCTGCCGACTTCTATCTATTTGTATCACTGTGTTACTTACCAAAATGTTAATGATCACACAAGAGCAGATTAATCATTCTCTGATCTAATAATTTTGCTCAATTATTTCCAAAAACTGTGCTCTGTATCTAAACCGGGACAATTTCAACAACCAGGCGGGACACCGGGACAACCCAGTATATCCGGGACTGTCCCGGCGAAACCGGGACGTATGGCAAGCCTATATATATATATATATATATTAGATATTAGATATAGATATATAGATAGATAAATAGATATATAGATATACAAATAAAAAGGTAGATAGATATATAGATAAATGTATATATACATATATAGATATATATCTAGTTAGTTAGATAGATAGATAGATGAATAGATAGATAGATAGATAGATAGATAGATAGATAGATAGATAGATAGATAGATAGATAGATAGATAGATAGATAGATAGATTGATAGCTAATTATTCTACTTTATACATTTCTAAGAATACTATGGAAAACATAACCCTACACAATAACACCATTAATTCACCCCTAATATATATATATAAACATTAGGAATGGTCAGTAAAACAACTCTAAGTGTAGTGACCCGTAAACAGAAATAATTAAGCACATAACCCCGTAAAATGTACCCTCTTATTTTCTAAGGGCTGGTATACAATAACTTAGGCACTATATTATTAGCGATAACTTTCTTAGGATTTAATTATTTGTACTGTTCATTCAATTTGAACCATAATGTATGCTACTATAACTGAAAATAGTATACAGCTCTTGAATGTAATATTAATACACTGGCAAAACCTTTTGCATAGAGTTATATTCCCTTATATTTGATCAGTAGGCTAGGTTATTTTTGGTTTTGGACAGATCCGATTTTTCCATGATTTTTATTACAATTTAAAGATGCAATATGTTGTAGAAATACAAAAACAAAAACAAAACAAACACACAAACAAACAAATATTTAAATAGAATTATTTCACAAATTTGTCCTTTAGTTGATTGACCAACTCATAGTAACAAATGAGTTCAACTGCATCGTACCACCCGTCAATCTACCAATAAATATAAAACAATTTCCAATGTTCAAGTCATCGTTAAGCATACACACACACAAGTTCAAATATAATTTTGTTCACTTACTTTTCAAGTATTCGTTATACTTTGATCCTGAAGAATAAATAATATTAACAAAACAAATAAGCTACACAATTTCTCTCTCTCTCTCTCTCTCTCTCTCTCTCTCTCTCTCACACACACACACACACTCTCTATTTATATATATATATATATATATATACACACACACACATAAACACACATACGTTATAGCTTTGGAGAAGAAAATGAGATATCGTGGTAACGAGTGAACTGTGGTGTAGTTACCTTAAAGTTGTCGATCAAAAACTTATCACATGTCGTAAAGTTCAAAGAAAACTGCCAGCCAACCTGGTACAAATAGCCTGGTACAAATAGCCTGGTACAAATAGCCTGGTACAAATAGCCAGCTCTAACCCTGAGATTGATAGCCACCGCCATCACACGGAATTTAGTTATTAAAAGTTTCAAACACTCAGTTCAAATGAAATAAAAAAAAATTAATTACAAAAAAAATTAATGTCAACAAAATGTCTCCATCTCGTTAAATTTTCATCGCCAGATGTAAAGGTTTTTACTTGTTGTTCAGTACGGTAAGTATCTAAAAGTTTTGACTTGGTTTTGCTTTAAAGTTATTTCGTGTTTGTGTGTAGTTTAACTGAATTGTTTAATCATATTTGCACATTTTGCACGTTCCTAGTACAGGTGTGTGTATGTGTGTGTGTGTGTGTGTGTGTGTGTGTGTGTTTGTGTGTGTGTGTGTTTGTGAAAGGGATGGGAGGACAAAGGTATACAGAAATTGTGTTAAAAATTTGTATTTTGCCAATGAATTGCTTTATTTTAACCCGTGAACTTCAAATTAACAAACTATTATATATCTCAAATATTCTTCTAAATTTGACAATTAATAGAGAGCGAAATAGATAAATATGTATATGTAGCATGATGGTTATAAGTAGGTATTGATTTAATAAACATAGCTAGTCAATCAGCTGATTATGTAAACAAGCTGATGTAAAAAATAGCCATCAATTATTTTTTTTTAATTTTTTAGGCCAAAATGTTAAATACAACACATATTAACTATTGAAATAATCATAAAATAAGATCATATAATATAAAATATATCCAGAACTATTAATTTCCACTTCTAAATTGTAAAAATACATTGAAATGTAAAAAACTTTTGGTTAGGCAGAAAACTTAAGAAGTCGGATAGGAAGCATGTTGAACATTTAGAGCAATATTTTTCTTTTTTGACCAAAAATAGTCTTCATCAGTAATCCTTTCGAAAGAGGAATCCTTAGCAGACATTTTAGTATCATTTTGATGTTACTAGAGGTTATTTTCGAGCAAAGAACAAAGATCTTCGAGTCGAGATATTCCACTTGTGCTTCGAGAAATTTCCAAACATGGCGGACAGAAACTCATATCGTTACGATGTTTTCAAAGTATTTTTTTATAATAAAATTTTATATTTTTTTAAATTTAACATGGTTTTTTTTTATTATTTTAACCATTTTTATACATTAAAAAAACTATAAAAAAGAAAAAAGAAAATTATAATAAAAAAAAATTAAAATGAAAACTCTAATTAATGAAATGCACCAGAAATGGTGCATCTCTTTGTATATGAACGTTGCGGCGTTAAACGCTTTAATAGCAGAACATCCGGTCCAGTTGTACTACCCCCAAATGTCTTATTGAAGACGGCTGTGTTTGTAAACATACCATTGGCTAGTAGGCTCAATTAGGGGAAGTACCTAGCTCAATAAACATTGGCATGTCCACTGGACAGTATACAAGCAAAGAAATAGGTCATGAAAAAATTGTAGGCCTACCAACTGACTGCCAGACGACTGTGTTTGTAAACATACCACTGGCCAGTAGGCTCAATTAGGGGAAGTACCTAGCTCAGTGGACATTAGTATTTTATTATTATTATTATTACAATAGAAATAGGGGAGATGCATTAAAAATGTAATAAATTATTCGTTGAGCATAAAGGGTTTAAACATTGAATGACGCATGGTCTGAAGGATTACAATATTGTATCATGTTTTGTTTATCACCAGAGCGGATGTTAACAGATGTAAACAAGACATTTTTTTAAGGGTCAACGTGACTGACCCTGTTTTCGTCGGGGTGCACGTCAGGCAGAAGGACAAAGAATCAACTCCCAACACCCTGGAGGCGCCCAAATCTTTTTTCACCTACGCCATGGACAAAATGCTGAAAGGTTTTGACGTCCATCTTCCTTGTGGCTGGTAACAACCAGAAGTGGTGCCTGGACAATTTCAACGAGACAGACGTGGTGGTCCTGCCACAGCTCGAGCCGGAAATCCACTTCGCTCTCCTGTCCAGCTGTCAGCATGCGATTGTCTCTGTCGGCTCGTTCGGTTGGTCAATGGCCTGGCTGATAGGGTGTCAAGTGATATTCTACAAGAAATTTCCGGCCTCCAACACGTTCGAGTACCAAGGTTTCGTTTACGAGGACTATTACCCGCCTCATTGGATACCAGTGGATTATTGATGGACACCAGTGGATGATTGATGGATAGCTGTGGTTGATTGATGGATACTAATATACATGCTTGATGGATACAAAAGGATTATTGATGGATACAAGTTGATTATTGATGGGTACCATTGGATGATTTATGGACATCAGTGGATCAAAAAAGGACCGTTGTGTGATCATTGAAAATTCGTTATACGGACTTGATGAATATTGGTAACTTACAGAAAGCAAAAATGTCTTTTTTTTGTGATTACATATTTGTGCAATGAACACATCTGCCATGATAATAGTGGGCTATTTCTCAAATGATATGCGAGATTATCTTTCCTATTCCTTCCAACCAATCAACAACAACCCTACACACTAGTCACGTGTACAATCATATGTAGTTATTATAACTTATACAGAAGCAAGCAATGTTCTCTATATTCATCGGGTGTATTTGGACCTAGGTAGACAATGAAGTTCTTTTTAATTTTCCTCAGTGATAGAACCCTCCTTATTGTGTAGGTTGTTACTGGTAAGGCAACCCTTTCAATGTGTGGGCTTTACAAGTAAAGTAGCCCTCTTCGGAGCCGGAGCCGAGGAGCCGGGAGCCACTACTTTTTGCTGGAGCCGGAGCCGGAGCCAAAAAATCTGGCAGCTCCACGGTACCCAATTATTTTTTTTTACAGCAGATTTTTTTTTTAGCTTTAAAATTGCAAATTTGTTTGATTGTTTGCCTCCTACAATTTGAAATGTTGTCATTTTTACGAACGCCACAACAGTAACAGCATTTAAATGATAGCGTGCACCAAGCCCGTAGCGTGCGGGGGGGGGGGCAGGGGTCGGACCCCCTGCATTTTGTATGGCTACCTCTGCTTATTTGTTCTACTTAGTATTACCTGGCCCCCCTGCTATTGCCTGGCCCCTTCTGTAGAGTTTTGACGCTACGGGACTGGCATGCACGCACATCACCACAAGAAATCTTTAATGGGGAATCGTTTTTGTGTTCGTTTTAAATCTTGTTTACTTTCCGAATTTTTTTTAATGGCATGTTATTTTGTTATATATAAAGTTAAAACAGTTTTTATTTCATAGAATAATTGTATCAATCATTTAAAATAAATTTTTAGTTCGACGACAAATAGAACTGTTCATTTCGTATTATTATTTGACCGCAACTTTGTAATAGACTAAAAACAAAATGGTCGCTTTCTGTATTTAACAATTTTATTATAAACAGAATATCTGAAATAGAGTAGATACATTTATAAGGCTGTGGCTATTTGGACCCGGGTCCCAATAAAATCCGATTGTTGTTCGGACCCGTGGCAAATATGCACTAAGCTTAGCTATATTTAAACTTTATTAGACGGAACCCGAAAAAATAATAATACAGAGTCCGCTTAGTGGAACCCTAGACACTGAGTAACGATTAAATCATACAATTCAAACAATTATATAAAAAAAAAACAATAATAAAGTTTATGTATAGCTAATAACAATCAGACTTTATTGGGACGAGGTCCTAATAAAAATCGGAGTTTATTGGTACCCGGGTCGGAATAGTCACTTTGAATTTATAAATAATAAATATGAATACTGAAGTCTTTAAAATATTTTAAATAATGTATCATTTTACTATTTGCTAATTTGATCATTGAAATAACTTTTTATTACTTATGAAAATGGCGACTAGTGAAACCTCGGTAGAAAATAATGATATGATTCTGGATGCACTGAAATGGTTTATTTTTAGTAAAACCGACATGCGTATATTTTTCAAATTCCTGACTATGGGGGTGAACGCGGCAAAATTTGCATAACTTTTTATCAGCGGCATGTTTGCGTGGCGCAATTACAAAATTTTTTGTCTCGTGTGATACTATCTTAATAGGGAGCGGGAGCCATGCCGGAGCCGGAGCAAGCCTGCTCTTTGTTGTGTGGGCTGCTACTTGTAAGGCAGGTTTGTTTTGAATTATTACATCCAGCGCCCCCACAAGAAGGGGCGCGGTGGTGGTCCTCATTTCCCCAACATTCTCTAGAACTCAATCTCAAGATCTTTTTCTCTTGTTTCTATCCGACTGACCGCTTGCTAGTTTATTTTTTTCTATTTCTAATGACGATATTGTTGGCATTGTGTTTTTTTTTCCTGTCTCTCTGAATAGGAGGGATAAGTGATAGAATTAATCCATGTCGGCTCCCACGCTTTCTGTTAATAAGCCAATAGAATTTGTATAAAAATGTGTATGGTCTAATCAGCCCCGTAGCGTGAAAATTCTACAGCAGGAGCCAGGCATTCTACAGCAGGGGCAAGGCAAAAGCGGGGGGGGGGGGTGCAGGTAATACATTTTACTAGGTAGAGCAAATAACCAGAGGGAGCCAGACAAATCGCAGGGGCGGCCCTGCCCCGTGGCCCCCCGCACGCTACGGGCCTGGATCTGATCTAATATGTGAGAAATGTGACATATATGAGAAATGTGAGATATGTGAGATATGTGAGAAATGTGAGAAATGTGAGATATGTGAAATCCCTTAAAGAATGAGATTTTTATCTCGTATACAGCTAAAAAAAAAAATTGGTAAGGCATAATGTACAAATGTCGATAAAAGGCGCTTTAAAATGTATACATATATGTGTACCTAAACTGCTCATAACTAGTTTAAATACTATTTAAGAATATTGATGAGTTTTGTAGTTGTTTGTTAATACAGTTTGTAGTTTATAAAAATACCCAACACAGTTGGTACTATCTCCAGCAAATAAATTACTTCACATTTTGTTTTTCATCAAATTATATGATTTCTATGTCAAAAAAATGTATACTGTATGTATTTTATTCAAATTTTTATTGGCCTTTTAATGAAATCAGGGGGGGGGGGAGAGTACTATGGTTGAGTTCTAAATACTCCGGTGTAGAGGATGTTCTTGTATGTTATTCAACCACCAATTGGAGAGTTTTTTATGATGGCCTCCTTACATACCAACCATTGCCGAGAATGCCATGGCCGTTGCGGCGCCATGGGAGGCACACGGACTTCAACCATGACCTGAAGAATTGCCTTAATCCTAGCCTGAGATTAAGCCTGGACCCTCGGGTCGACAGTCACGCTATTGACACATCTCGGGCGTTCGTTGAACGTGAGGTAGGCAGAACGAGATATATGGATCTGTTACTCTGAAAAGATGTCTTTTCCCTTCAAAATCACCAGACAACGCACAATGAAATAAAACTTGATAAAGGAACGATTCTATATTTAGTATTTTCTTTTGTTTTTTTTATATAACCAACAAATGTCTTCTGTGTATTAACTCTATTTCTCACAACCGTTCGTAGGTATTTAAGAGCCCGAGGCATAGAAAATTCTTGTGGAGGCCACGAAAGCAAAAATATCTGATAGGAACTTGTCCTGATCTAAGGCCCCCCCCTACCAGGTCTGTGAAAGGGTTAGGGGTTAGGATTAGGGTTAGGCGATAGATTAATTTACCTCTTTATAATAACATCTAAGCTTTTATTTTCCTTCCATTTGCCGGGATTGAAACACATACCAATAGCGTGTGTCAGTCTCTTGTTAGACCTGAATACTAATGACATAACTCGCTTCTTTCACGAAATAAAAAAAAATATAAACCAGAATTGACGGAAAAACAACAACAATAATTAACCGAAAAATCCAGCATAACTTTTTTTTTTTAATTTCAAATTAAGGAAGCGATTCGTGAATTTTTGGTTGTCACTCCGATAGATGTAGTGATGGTCACAGGTTTGAATCCCAAATCGATGACAGATTATTTTGGTCTGCGTTTCGGTGCCTCACTAATCACTGCTGTAGGGCTTGAAGCAAGCTTATCTTGGACACCACTCCCCCCCCCCTTTACCGCACCAGCGTTAACCCGTTACTGGGATCCTTCCTTTCCCCTGTGATCACACATCTCCATCAACGGCTAGGTCATTAAATAGTGTGTAACCGTACTCGACAGATGTGAGGGGCGGGACCTGTGATTAAATAGGACCCTGAATAGCCCACGATGTTGTACCCCCTCCCCCCAACACACCCTTAAGTCGGAGGTCCTGACAAAAGAATTTGTTTGTAGTATACGGGTGCTATGTACCTAGGCAGGTTGTATATACTATTTGCCGATATAATGAAGAAAAATAGCTTAGTAAACATGTGTTGTATAACTGTCGCGTCCAGAGGCGAAATATGTAAACAAAACATTGTCGACGGATCTGGATAAGGGGAATTACCTAGCTTAGTAAACATGGAGAACTATTGTGTTCAGTGACGGAATATGTAAACAAAACATTGGCGACTGGTCTGGATAAGGGGAATTACCTAGCTTAGTAAACATGAGTGAATGTTGTGTCCACTGGCGAAATATGTAAACAAAACATTGGCGACTGGTCTAGATAAGGGGAATTACCTAGCTTAGTAAACATGGAGAACTATTGTGTTCAGTGACGGAATATGTAAACAAAACATTGGCGACTGGTCTGGATAAGGGGAATTACCTAGTTTAATAAACACGATTGACTGTTATGTCCACTGGCGAAATATGTAAACAAAACATTGGCGACTGGTCTGGACAAGGGGAATTACCTAGCTTAGTAAACATGAGCTAATGTTGTGTCCACTGGCGAAATATGTAAACAATACATTGGTGACTGGTCTGGACAAGGGGAATTACCTAGCTTAGTAAACACGATTGACTGTTATGTCCACTGGCGAAATATGTAAACAAAACATTGGCGACTGGTCTGGATAAGGGGAATTACCTAGCTTAGTAAACATGAGTTGTGTGACTGTCGCGATTTTTCAGAGAAGGAAGACGACAACCAATTCTTTCTAGTGCCGAATAATAATTCTGCCTAAACTATGTCACTTGAAAGCTATGGATGTTGTTTCGCCATTGGTAGCCTCTGCTCTTGATCGCACTGGAATAAGTGTTAGACAGGCAGTTCACATCCATGCTGTGACGAGATTTGGTGATGCAGAAGTAAAGGATATTGCTTTGTCAAGGAGTAGCGTGTAAGGAGCCAGAAAAAAAACATCGATCCAAAAAAGCAGCTAATATCAAAGAAAGCTTCCAAGATGATGGTCCACTGGTAGTCTATTTTGATAGGAAGTCACTTCCTGCAATAGATAGTAGTCCAGAGAAGGAAGACCGTGTCGCTATCCTCGTCTCAGGATTAGGTGTTGAGAAGCTTTTGGGTGTACCTAAAGTTAAACAAGGAACAGGGAAAATTGTTTCAGAGGCGGTTTTCCAATATTTTAAAGGATTGGCGACTGACAGAAAAGATCATGTCATTCGACACAATTGCGGCAAACACAGGACACATCAATGGAACAGGTGCTATTCTTGAAAAATATTGAGTAAGAAGCTGCTTTGGTTACCGTGCAGATATCATATACTTGATATGTGCAATAGTCTTCAAAAAGACATTTGGGGGTAGTACAACTGGACCGGATGTGCTGCTATTCAAGCACTTTAAGACGTTTCGGCCAAAAATAAGACAGGCAGCATTTAGTATATGCCACGTTGTTCGACTGGAGCATCTCAAGCAATTAAAAGAAGAAGTCATCACATTTTGTTTAAATATCCTGATAATGAAAGAAACTAAAGATATTGCAACGTGAAGATTACAAAGAACGTCTGACTCTGAATCTTATCTTCCTGGGAGGAATTCCCCCCTCTCCTTGGGGTGCGTTTTCATGTTCCAGGAGATTATCACCATGCAAGGTGGATATCTAAAATAGTCTACATCATGAAGATTAATATCTTCCGTCATCAATTCTAGCTGACTAATCATGAAGACAGATCATTTGCTGAATTTGTTATCTTTGCATCCTTGGTTTACATTAAAGCTTGTATTCAGTGTCCCATTCCAGCAGATGCACCTCTGAATGATCTGAATTTCATCAAACTTCTTATTGATTGTAAGAATGTTTCTCCCTCCATTTCTCAGACTGCATTTAAAACGATTGGCCGAGATCTCTGGTAACTTAGTGCAGAACTCATTCCTATGGTTCTTTTTTTCTCAACGTGTCTTATTGCTTGCTTGAGGCAATTAACGGAAAAATCTTCTGATGATCAGAAAGAGGAAAGGTGCATCCGCAGCAGAAATGATCCTTCAGCACTTCATAATGTGAAATTAAAGGATTTTGTGACCTCTTCTTTAATGCTCTTCTGCTTCCAACAAATTTTCTCATGACTGATGCTTCCAATTGGCAACAAACTCCATCCTTTCAGAAGGCAACAGCAGTGGTCTCTTCCATTTAAAGTTTTCGATGACTGTGCCGAGCGGGGAATCGCACTGGCTTCATCATTCAACTCATCTCTCACCAAATCAGAGGAGGAAAAGCAGTACTTGCTCAAAATTGTTGATCAGCAATGCAAAGAGTTTCCAGATGCAAAAAAATTCAACTGTGCTAAAGAGATCGCAACTTGAAGACCTTCAGGACTCAGAAAGCACAGACTAAAAAACTTTTAAAGTGTATTTTTGAATGACGTACTTAGAACTACTCTGCAATACAGTCAGGTTAATGTGTCATGTAACTAGTATTATTTTACTGTTTAATTCCTACTGTGTAATATAATTGTTCTTTGTATATAAAAAAACAGCATTTTAAACCTTGCACAATTTTCATTTAATGCAACTGCCGAATACCATAAAACACGAGATAACAAGTGCACTGAGGCAGTATTTATAGGAGCCCAAATGGTGTGAAATTTGGTATATACATGTTTTAAATCACAGTAAACCAGAAAATTAAAATGCTCATGATAAAAAATCAAATTTATTTTTTTCCATTATACAGTGAGCCATCCTAATCTATACAATGTATATACATATATATTCAGTGGGCTAGATCATAAAAAAAAATTTCTTTCTTCATTCTGAGTCTACTCTGCTTTATGCTCTTGTACAGTTGCGTTTTTATTTTTCATATGGTTCGGTGATGAGTGATTAAATTCAATGGAAAACCTTCTTCAAGCACCTGTTTTGTATTAAGCGAAAATTATGTTTCGCTGCCTACTCCTGCATAACCATTCACGTACAGCCGGTTGAAAATAGCCAACCTACGTAACAAGACTATCATTTTGGTTACGGAAAAAAAAAGGTAGAAAAGGGAAGTAAACTCCTTTATTAAATATTGTATTCTCTAACATGAGTTTTCTCCCTTACTCTTTTACATTATTCTTAGTCTTACTCTGTTTTAAGTGAATGTGTTTTTTTTTTCATTCCAATTATTAGGAGGGAAAGTATTTTGTTTGTTGAACAGAATATTCCTCTACATATTTATAACATCAACATCTATTTTAACTTATATAAAGCATTACAATATTATTTGGTTGATTATTTTTTATATCCATCGTCAGTTGTATCTAATTGTGCAATTTATTTGTTTCACTGCACGAAAACGAGAGAACTTGAAATGTTTTATGAGCCAATCCTAGACCGACCTTTAGCCACTCGGACCGATTATATTTATCATTGTATCACCGTAATGAATGGCTGATCCATGAATGATATTGTCTACAAAAGGGATATCATATATTTTTTTTTGACACATCTTCAATTAAACTGTCTTTTTTCTTCAAGAAATCAACAAAACAATTATTTATTGATCATATTTTCACCAGGTCGTATTGAGGTTATTTTCGGCTTAGGGTCCGTAATCTAAAAAGATCTA